>ML977577.1:425981-528278 GCA_010015725.1 Amniculicola lignicola CBS 123094
CTTCCCCTCAACAGAGCCCCAGCCCCTCACTCCCACTCCCTACCCATATGGGCTTGAAGAGCTGCCACCGTATCCACAAGCCGAACCCAGGTCGGCGGCTCGACAGTGTTGATTGGTGTGAGGATATCTGATCGTAGGGCCAAGGACTCTTCTAGAATCTTATCGCCAACAGGATCGCGGCTCGGAGGATCGTCCATGATGATGATGCTGCGGAAGGCTAGCTATGCAAAGGAAGGTTAGTCTATAGAAAGGGAGACAAAGATGGGAGAATTTGGGCTTACCTGTTGTATGACACCAAAGTCTGAAGTTGTGAAGTAGTAGTCGACTTTTCGAACTTTTGTCCGCTGAACTGGAAACCGTCTGGATGTAGTTGCTGTTGCACACTGCGTTCTCCCTTCTGTGTCTGATGCTTTCAAGCCTAGGAGGGAAAACCACGACCTTTTAAACACCTCAGCTCTCCGCCCCGAAAGACGTAGAAGACACCATCTTATTCACATCTAAAACCCCGCTAGACAATATTTCTGTGACTCTCTACACCTACAGCCCTTGTCTCACTTCACCAGTCTCTGGAGCCCAGAACACGCACCATTTGCTATCTGTTTCTATGATCTTTCGTGCCGCTTCTCCGGAGCGCGGGTCTGATACTAGACGACGCTCGCTCTGAAACGAACTGTCTTGGACCCTATGTCTCAATTCCAGGTGTATCAGTCCTGCTCGGCGATCATCTACCTAGGTTCGAGAAGGGTCGTGCGGCTCAGACATTGGTTCACCATATTCACACTCACTCATGATTCAATTCCCATGACTGGAGACGCATGAATGGATTGATGGTTCAATCACATGAGTCTTGGTAGATAGTCACTATGAATTTTGATGTTCGCTGTGCTGGGAGGGGAACCACTACTATCAGAAGACAGTAAGGCTCATAGAACCGATTTGATCAGAGGAAGAGGGCAAACGCCATATATATGCCCAACCCCGTATATGCAACGCAACATCCGAAAAGATGCCCAGACCGAAACTCCTCCTAGTTATGCCGAAGGAATCCATACACATGAAGTATCATACACATGCTGAGAAGGGAGAACAGGGTATTCTCGTTTTTGGACATATCCTCCATCCAGATTACATCATGCCCTCAAACTCATCCTCCAACCCCACCTTAACCCTCACATTCATACTGCCCAACTCCTGAATCAGCAACTTAGCCGCATACGGCATGACCAAGCCCCGAACATGCTTCTCACTCCCACAAACACCACACCACCCCGAGTACCCCATCTGTCCACACTTTTCGCAGATATCGACGTTATGCGCATCGGAACTGATCATCAGCCTCTCCAGCAGAAGCTGAGAAGCGCCGTAAGCGATAAGGCAATCCCGTTCCATTTCACCTAAACGCAGACCACCATCACGCGCTCGACCTTCAGTGGGTTGACGGGTGAGAATGGCACGAGGACCGCGGGCGCGAGAGTGCATTTTATCCATGACCATATGTTTCAGTTTCTGGTAATAGATTGGGCCAAAAAAGACATAGAACTGTAAGGCTTCTCCTGTGATGCCAGAGGTCAAGTAATCCTTGCCCGAGTAGCTGAAGCCATGCTTGAGGAGGAGATCGGCCATGTCTTCGACTTTGGAGCCGCCAAACGCAGTGCCATATCCGAATTCGCCGGAGAGTACACCTGCCTTCCCGGCGAGGAGTTCCATCATTTTTCCGACTGTCATACGAGAGGGGAAGCCGTGGGGATTCATGATGATGTCGGGGTTGATGCCTTGGTCATTAAAGGGCATGTCTTCACCCGGGGAAATAAGTCCCACGACACCCTTTTGTCCATGGCGAGACGAGAACTTATCGCCCAGCTCTGGTCTTCTTGTTTGCCTCGTAAGGATCTTGATTGTTTTTGCGCCTGAAGCTTCGTGCTCCGTTACACACACTTTGTCGATGATGACTGGATCCGGTGACTTATGCTTAACGGGCTTGTCTATGGATCGTGTAGATACTGTACCAGGCGCTATGTCTGCTGGAGTATTCTTGATATACATTGCATCGCCCTGGCCGAGTGTTGTTCCAACCTGTGCTATCCCATCAATACCAAGGGCATGGTTAGCTGCAACGGATTGATCGAAGCCACCATTGAGGCCATCTGAACTGCCGTTTGTGTAGTTTTTTAGTAGAACAGCATTCTTCTTGAAAACTTGACAACGTCCGAACCCACGATCAACGGAGCTCTTGTTAAGAATCAGCGCATCTTCGATATCGTAGCCGGAGTAGGACATGACTGCGACGGTTGCGGCTTGACCTGCTGGAAGCTTGTCATACTTGACAAGTTCGATGGTCCGGGTCTTGACCATGGGTTTCTGAGGATAGACCATGATATATAGTAGCGTATCGATACGTTTGAACTGGTTGTATCCGATAGCGCCAATTGCTTGTTTGCCCATAGCACACTGGTATGTATTTCGAGGCGACTGATTGTGGTGGGGATAGGGAATCAGGCCAGCCACAGCACCAAGGATAGTAAACGGTTCGATTTCTAGATGGGTTGTGTGTTTAGTCATTTCACGTTCGTAAATTGCAATATGGGCGTCGTTCTCTTCGTTGACATCGACGTACTCTACGAGTCCTCGGGTCAGAAAGTCTTCAAACTGCATTGTGCCCTTGCGTAGTGCTTGTAGGTAGCGAGAGGTGACCTTGGACCGGCCATTCTCCACCACAATCAACGGTCTGCAGATACGACCTTCATCCGTCGCAACATGTACGGCGTTGTAATCTTGATTGATATGAATGCTCGTGAACTCAGAGATGCGCCCTCTCCGCCTGAGCTTTCGAAAGTTGTTGAGAAAACCTTTCGGATCGTCGGTGATTGCAATGGGTGTTCCGTTTAAGTAGACTGAAAACATGCCCTCGCGATGTATCGAAGCTCCGTTGTGCCCACATATGTCTTCTGCTCCGAGTGCGGCGATACAGTCGCGGATAGGTTCTTCCTCGCCCTCCGTGGTAACGTGAGTCATCAGTGCTAGATTCTTCACTAGACCGCAGGCTTCTCCTTCGGGAGTATCCGAAGTGCACAACATGCCAAACTGAGATGGCTGAAGGGCACGGGGGCCAGATACCTTCCTAGTCTTTTCAAACTGACTGCTGATTCTAGTCATCATGCCCAATGCAGCAATGTAGCTCAATCTACTCAAGACGTGCGTGACTCCCGCTCGCTCCATCTTGAAACGCTTGAGACTCCAATTCCCAGTAGCCAGAGCCCGCTCGACCCCGAGTGTGATGTGGTTCTTATGAACGCTAAAGTGCGTATATGCGTCAAACTCCTGCGCTCTGTTTTGCTTCTTGAGCACTTTGTCGATGCTCACTTTGAAGTCAGTATTGAACCTTTTGAAGTGATCCTCGAATAGCAGCGCCATCATTTGGCCGGAAAGTTCCAAACGCTTGTTCCCAACGTAGTCTCTATCATCGACAAGAGAGGGGTCATGGACTGCCATGATGACCCTACGCGCCATGTGTGCTACATAGATTGCCTTTGCACGGAAATCTGACTCGGTTGCGCCAACGTGTGGTAAGATGACAGAGGAGAGACACTCGATAGCTTCGACATGGTAGTTTCGTATGCGATAGGCACCCGGGGGCTTCTTGGTCAACTTGACGCGGTGTCCAATGTACTCCAGTGCCTTCTCTTGGCAGTTGATGTTCTCGCGTGAGCATGCCTCAAAGTTCACCTGGAAGCTGTCCTGATATGCGCTATCGTCCCCAGCAACCATGAGTAGTATTTCTTTATCCGAACGGAGGCCCAGAGCCTTTAATGCGAACACGATGGGAACTTCCTCGGAAAGGGTGTTGTGTCGGAGATACATGAGGCCTTTTTTCTGAATCACATAACTCTTCGTCCGCCTCTCGTGGGTGGAACTGGTGACGCTCGCCTGCATGATGCCCTTTGCGCTCTCGACAATGACTCGGTTTTTATTTAGCTGCTCCTGGATCAGAATGACCTTCTCCTGTCCTCGAACGATGAAGTAGCCTCCAGGGTCCAGCGGACACTCGTCCATGTACGCCATGTCACGGTCATTCTTGCCAGCCAGCACGCACTTGTTGCTCTTCAGCATGATCGGAAGCCGGGCAATCTGGATGTTGTTCCTCTTCACCAAATGGTTCCCTCGCGTGTACTGGACGTCCACAACCACCGGCGCGGAGTACGTCATGTCTCGCAGACGGCACTCGTTGGGTGTGATGGAACTCCGGTGATGGCTGCCCATGCCCTCTTCGTCCTGGCGGTTGGGAAAGTCGACGCGGATATCTGTATACTCGAGCATGAACTTGGGGTTGAAGTCGCTGCGCACAATCTTGTTGGCCTTGACGATCTCCTTCAGTCCCAGATCCATCAAATGGTTGTACGAGTCGACGTGCTGTTTCACCAAGCCCTTGACCTTCAAAAACGCCGGCAGCAGATTCCATTTGTCCTCGGCCGTGTTGATTGGATCGTGGAGCGCCTTTCCATAGTAGAAGGGCTCGAGCAGGGCGGCAAATTCTTCCTTGACTTTGGCAGGCTTGCGGCGATGCGAGCGTTCGGGAGAAGCATGGTCTTTCGAGGGCCCCGAGGCTTCCGCGTCTTCCATAGCCACGTCTTCCGCCGGGAGTGCCTCCTCTGGCTGGCTGTCTACGGTGGTGACATGGCTGAGCTTCGAGGGAGCTGCGGGAGCTCGCGAACGCGCCCCGCGCGGGGCAGCTTTCGGTTTTGGTTTCGGCCGCACGGGCTCCTAGTCTGGATAAGGTGCTGGGGTCGATAGAACTGCATGGGATACTCACCGTCGTTCCTGCCATCTATGCGGTTGTGCGCAGGTGTAGGACGTTGGATGGCGCCGTGTTGAAGCGCGGCGACGGCCTGAGTCCGAGGCTCGCGACAATATTTCTAGCAGCGGACGCTAACGCGGAGGTCACTGTCCAATCACGACGAGGCAGCCGCATCGCGAGCAGACCACGGCCAAGTGGGTGACCACTGGCGAGCCATCTATCGACAAAGTCTACAAGATTTGAAATATACCTCACAATCCCCCTATGCAAATTCGTCACACGAGGGAAGAACACACAGTATTGACAAGGCTGTAAACCATGCATTAGAGATCTTGTTTTTCGAGACTCCCGGAAGCCACTTGAGTTGGATTCGAAGCCCAAACGCCCGCTACCCATGCCGCCAATCCATATCGCAATTTCGCCGTCAGATGCCATTAACTTATCATACACGTCTACTCTAAGATCAGCAGCGGACGATCTCAAAGAAAGAACACCGCTCAGATGACAGAAGAGCGCAACCGCTCCTATTTTCTTCCCATATCCTGAACTGCTCAGCCCACTCGTCAGGCGCTGCGAGACCGTCCCGTGCTTGACTAAGAGTCTAAAATGCTGGGCAATTGAGGCTAGAAAGCTGTGCCTCCAACCTCGCTCTCACCATTCAAGGACCGCAGGTGCTGGTCGGCAATCTCACTCCTCATGGCCGCATTGTCGGCTTCCCGCTGCGTGGTATCCCACTCTTTCAGATTTTGACGCTTAGCTGCCTCCTTGGCCTCGATTGCCTCTCGCATCTTGCGCATGTCCTCCTCAAGCTTATGTATCCTGCTCATGTCGCCAATATCGGGGAGGAGTTGACCTCCTACTACCTCCTTGGGCAAGTCTGCGAGATGGTCGCGGAAGCGTTGGGTGCGAGGATATGTGGTCGAGGTGCTGTTGCTGGATCCGCGGAATGGAGGAGCAAATGCACCAGGAGGGCCGCCAGCAGAACCACGAGGGCCAGAGGGCGGTCCATTGAAGAAACCACCAGCTCCGCCACGAGGACCCCAGTGTGCCGATCCGCGTCGTGGAGGAGGACCGGAAAAGTCACGAGGAGCATCGTGACCGTAGCCGAAGCCTCCGCGACCACCTCCACGAGGGCGAGTCGGCGCAGCAAGGACTGGATTGTTTCCACGTGGGTACGCAGGGGGCTGTGGCATTGAGCTTGCCGGACCAGCAGGGGGAGAGATGGCAGGAGAGGGATAGCTGCGCCCAGAGGGGCCGGTAGGCGGCGCCCTTGCAAAGTTGCCGTCTCCATTGCGATATGAGGCTGAGGGGCCAGTTGGCGGAGCAAAGTCTCGATCGCCGCGCGGTCCGGTTGGGGGCCCGTCCCTGTAGCGAGGGGGAGAACGTTCTCGCTCGCGAACGTAATCCCTGTTGTCAAAGTCTCGGTCGCGGTCATCTCGCTCACGGTATGGGGACCTCGGTGCCGCAGAATCACGCGATTCAGGGACGATGGCGATTCGGGTTGGATGGACAGGTGGAGGTGACGAGCGACGGGAGGTGGCTGCTGATTCTCGGCCCGAGGCATCGTTGGACACATACGCCTGTCTGACAGGGGAAGGAGACTGCTGGCGGCGCCATGTATCTGCCGTGTAGGGATCGGCACGCTCACGTCGGGGTGAAAGAGAGCGACGGCGAAAGTCACGAGTGTCGCGGGCAGGGGAGTGACGGCGGAAGGGGCTACGGCCTGTTAGAAAAGGGCCCATTTGCATTGCATGCGCGCGGACTTGCCTGTGTGCACGAGAGCGAGGTTCGTCATACCTGCCGGCTCGGGGGGGTGAGCGCATGCGAATGCTCCTAGTTGGCGAAGCCTCGCGCTCTCTCAAAGGCGGAGACCTTTCGCGGGGACGCGGAGAACGCGTGTATGAGTCGTAGCCTTCACGGCGAGGTGGGGGAGAACGGGCGCGCTCGCTCCTGAAGTCATCGCGTCGTGGAGAGAAGCCTCGGCGAGGAGGTGAGCGTGGCCGTCCACCACTCCTCCAACGATCCTCGTCTCGACGCGGGCTGCGTGACCTGCGGCGGAATGACGGCGAACGACTGCGAGGGCGAGAAGCCCGACTGCCTGGCACATAGGTATCGGCCGCGAGTGGACCACGACGAGGAGGTGATCGGCCAGCGCGGTAGCTGTCAACGCGAGCCGGAGCAGGCGAACGGGGCCGGTATGTGTTGGAGTACCTGTCATCCCTGTGCATCTTGTAAGAACTCTGCAGAGGAGCAGGCAAAATTGGTAGTGAGGGCAAGTGGGGTGTGTGAGGGAAAAGGGCAACAAACCTTCGCTCGCGTTCGCGGTCGCGCTCTCGGTCTCTGTCCATCGCTGTGGTTGTCAAAGACAGTTGCCTGTAGGTAAAAGAGTGTCTAGGTTAGAAATGCGCTGGCCAAAGCGTGATATACGCCTTGCGCTGTAGCCTAGTGGCGGTTGGTTGACACGGAGGAGAAAAGTGTAAAGAGGCAGCTCGGGCAGGCTAAGAAAATGTGAAGTCGGAGGCGCCAAGAATATCGCCAAAACGCGACGATTCTCCGATCACGTGATAGCTTCACGGCCTCTCGAGAGTACCAATTCTGATCGAGGGGCTCGCTGGATTCTGCAGAGATGGACAGGCTTCTTATGCTCTGGTGGAATTCGGATCTGGATATACCACTCTGCTAGAGCCCATTAGCATGAGATTGTCCACGTGGAGCGTTACCAGCACCAATACGCTTCCTGGGACTCAATCAATACTGGCACCTATCTTATTGCGTGTGTGCCGTAAACCTGGACTGTTTCTGGACCACCTCTTTTCTAGGCGTGAGACAGACAATTAAAGGTCATGTCTGGAGTTCACCATTGTGTGGGAGTGTGCAAAGCTATTCAGGTCATGTTCAATGTTGAGTTCTTGTATTCTCGGGCGCAAAGGCCAATCTTCAAGTCCACCTCGCCTCCATTCCGTCAAATCTTACTCTCTTCGATCCTGAGCATATCCATTATCGACTCCGATGAAACATTGTGTCTTGACCCATGTTGATGTGAGTACCGCTCAATTGCAGCCCATCCGCCCAATGCTCTTCAGAACTAAGATCGTAGAAGTCCATGACAAACCCCACCGAACGCCTTTTCGTCCTACCATTTCGGACAGGGTGGTATCTTATGCAATATTTATACACTTCGCACCACAAATTCCTTCTTCTTACATTTCGCTCCATAGCATCTTTCTCTTTGTACACTGTCTCATGCCACCCCTTTACTGTCATTTGCCCCGTAAGACTCTTCTCCTTCCGACTCTTTCAATGAGATGAATCTTGAAAGGGACGAAGTTGTGATTCGCCTACCCCAACACCACACAAACGGAGAGAGTTGTAACTGAGCTACTCCAACACCATAGCAACGAGAAAGGTTGTAACTGCAACCTTAACGACGGGTACGACCTGAACTACCACCTTTGGCAGGCTCACCACGCTTCGCCGCCTCAATTTTCTGCCTCTTTCGCTCTTGTTCGTTGATCATCTCGGTCAAGTCATCCTGATCGATGGAAGACCAGTTCGAAGGGTTCATCTCCGCATGCTTCTGGGCGTCGTACTGCTTGGTCAAAGCTTCCTTGTCGAGCTTACCGCTGTCGTCCAAAGCATCGACATCTACCGAGACCTCGTATCCAGCCTTCCGCTTCCTGTTGTTTCCGGGCTGATCCACTCTGGCAGCCTTGATGTCGTACGCGTGCTCACCCCCGAAGAAGCCTGTGGATTCGATGTTCTTTTCGGGAATGACTTGGTAGGCACTCCGTGGTCCAGTCGGCTGCTCGAGCTCAGGCTCAGTGCTGAAACGGCTGCGCTTCTTGTTTGGAAGAGCAAAATCGCCACCAATACTCTGAACACCACCAATTTGGGATGGCACTCCGCTTTCCGACGCACCCGAAGCAGCTGGGCTATTCATCTCCACGTCCTCATCCTCTTCTTCTTCCTCATCCTCCTCCTCCTCCTCATCTTCGTCTTCTTCTCCGCGGGGAGGTAATTGACCCCAAACGCGGCGGTCGACAGGGGCACCAGGATGAAGATGCTCAACTAACTGTTGCTCCTGAAGAACCTGCGCTCCCAATGGATCACCGCCGAATAGCGGACGTCCTTGATCGTCAACAGGTGGCTTACCCCATTGACCGGGAAGATAGCCCCATAAAGCACCGGGAGGAATGGCAGCATTGACGCCGGGGACTTTGTGACCTGGATAGGCAGGCGGAGGACCTGTGCGCTGCTGGTTGATGAGCCATGGCGGAGGAGCGCCTGGAGGCATGCCCAACGCATCTTGGAGCTCCATCGACAACTCGCCCACTTTCGCCTCCCGCATGTTCGTCTCGTATTCCTTGCCCTCGTAGTAAACTTCGCCATAGCTGGTGAGATAGGGTTTCTCTTGATGAACGAAGAACGCCGCGTGAAGTTTACCATAGTCCAGGTCCAGCTTGCCGGTCTTCCCTTGCACACGCTCTCGCTGCTTCTGCTTGAGCGTCATGTCTTTCTGCTTGTCAAGGATAGCGTCTCGCATAGCGGCGATGCCTGTGTCGGCGATGAACTTGGGCAAGGAGTACGCCGCCTTCTCAATACCGCGCTTGCTTGACAGATATTCTCGCTTGAGGTTCCAATGGCTGGGGACAGGAACAACGTTCTTCATTGACTTGAGGAAGATGAGAAGATCAGGATCGGGGGCGCGGACATCAGTCCACTCCACCAGCTCGGGGTGGTCGACACGCGCCTTGAGTTCAGCGACTGTGGGGGTCTCTAGGATCTTCTGCTTCTTCTTCGATAGGCTCTGAACCGCCTCCGCCTCTTCCTCCTCATCCGGTATGTCGTCATCTGCCTCAAAGATCTTGGGTTGGTCACTCTCCTGGTCGACCGCTACTGAATCAACCTCGGGCTGGAACTTCAGGGACAGCTTCTTGAACCAGTCCGGGGCATCGTCAATCTGTTCGATAAGCGGCATGGCATCGGCAGCCTCGTCTACAACAGTAGACTCCGTTTGGACTGGTCCCGCGTCGCCATTCTCAGTCTTGTCCTGGGCGGGGTCGGGCGCGCGTGATTTCTGTGCATTTAACAACGTGATACCTATAGTGAGACGTCATGACGGGTCTAAACTCACCTCAACAGCTCCCTCGGCTCCTGCATTCTTCAACTTCTTCTTTTGTGCGCGTCGGTACGCGGCCTTTGACGCGGCCTTGCTCGGCCTGGTCGCGCTTTGCGCCGCGACGCCCATCTCCTCCGGGCCGGACATGTCGATTGACCTCGACGATTTGAGTTCAGAAAGGTGGTTGCAAGGCTGAAGAGCGTGAGCGCCAAATACGGGAGGAAGGTGGGCGGGCGTGGGTGGTGAGGGCAAGGGCAAGGGCGCAACAGCAGGGGCGCAACAGCAGGGGCGCAACAGCAGAAACTCCCCAGCGAGCAAGTGCGACAAGGCAGTGAATTGAAACGTGGGAGGCTGCTTACTATCAGGATATCCTGCCAGGCTTCTGGACGCGGCGTCACGCACGGAGATGTGGTGGCAGCGGCGGGGTGTCGTGTTGGTGAGGGAGGAGCGGCTGGAGAGTCGACGTCGGTAAAGTTTTGGGAGTGATTGCCAAGACGCGCCTCCACCCGAGATTGGCCCGTGAGGCAACAGTCACATGATCATCACTCAATCCTACACCTGGAACAGGAATCGCATGCACCACTCTATACTGGAATATATGCAATATAAGGGAGAAAATACCCCTCTACTGAAGCTCCAGGTATTTACCTGTCAGCCGATATCTCACCTCTCACGACCGGTCGTTCGCGTCAAATTTCGCTGCCCAGAAGCCTCTGAAATGTTTCTCCTGCCCGAGTTCGTTGAGCTGTTTGATTTCTGCTGGCGTGAGTTTGAATGTTGCTGCCCTCAGATAATCTGATAGCCTCTGCTCCTTCGAACTCGTCGTAATCGGTACGACATCCTGATCGATGCACCATCTCAGCGAAACCTCACCCTCACTGACCGCATACTTCTTCGCAAGAGCTGCCAGGAAGTTATCAGCAGGTCCGGGCTTTGCCTTGGTAGCCGCCGAAAGTGGTCCGTAGGCTGTTGTGGCGATATTGTGCTTCTTGTGGAGGTCCAACAGTTCCGTGTGTTGGAGATATGGGTGGAATTCAATCTGGTTGCAGACGGGTACGACCTTGGCTGTCTTGAGAATCGCCTCGAGATGTTTCGGCAAGAAGTTAGAGACTCCGATGGACTTGGTTAAGCCGGCTTTTTGGAGAGCCTCCATTTCGGCCCACGCATTTTGCAAGTCCTCGTCGGATTTGGCGAAGAAGGGTTCGTGAATGAGGTACCTAAAGATTCCAATCAACAACAAAATCTTTGAGGGTCGCTTATATGACAGTTTCTGAGTTCGATAGGGCCCTAATCGATGTTGTCTAGAGCTCGGGGTTGAATCTAGCCTTCTCTAACCCCATTATCTCTCCTTAAAACTTTATGTGCAGGAAACAATACACTTACAAATCAACGTAATCCAACTGTAGCTTCTTCAAGCTCGACTTCAACGCGTTTTGGATATCCCTAACATTCTGCATGACTTTGGTGGTAATGAAGAGCTTCTCTCTTGGCACTCCGCCTTCCTTGATAGCAGTTCCAAGCTCAGGCTCAGTTTTGTATGCTAAAGTAGGATTAGCACTCTTTCTAGAAGTGCTGTAGTAGAAACCCAATCCATATCCAACAAACCAAGCCTCATTCAGTTACTAGTTTTCCAGCCTTTCGAGCGCGAGACCGAATCTCACTTCAACATCCGCAGCAAGGCAACAACACAAGAGAAAACAAAACTCACCCTCGGCCCCATCCAAATGCGTATACCCCAGCTTAATCGCCATCTTCACTCCGTCAATAACCCCCTGGTCCACTTTACTCTCCTCGCCCTTCTTGAACCACGCGGTGCCCGTACCATAGGCCAGCATGGGCATCGAAGTTCCATCATTGAGCTTCAAGACCGGAATGGGAGTGTTGATATTCGCCATGGTGGAGTAGCAGTAGTTCGATTTCCGCTGGGCTGTTCTTATGGATTGGTCAAGCAGTTGGGAGGTACAATGAGGGGACGAGATATGGAAGAGTGGACCTCGGATATTCGGGGAAAGCTTAAGCGCAATGGTTGTAGATGAGAAGACAAAGCGTGGAGGAGGGAAGAGATAGGAACCGAGCATTAAAACACCACGTCTATGGCTATCAAGTCTACTTAAAGAGAGCCGGAGGAAGAAGCGCAGGTTACAGTCATTGCACATACCCTAGACATGGCCGGAACCAAAGGTGGGGTTTCCGCGTCCACAATATTAGAAATGACGCAATGGTCCGCATTTCTAATCGAAGCAACAGCAAACACGCCCTCCAGCATCCTTCTCATCTACACTGGTATCTCGCAGAATTGACTTTCCGTGCATTTTTTTAGGAACAACAGTCACACCTTGTAAATGCTAAGACGTAAATGGTCCTCATTGGTCGAGTAAGCACACCTGCGAAGCGTGCTGACCCACCCCACATGCACGCCTTGAAAGGAATCCAATTCTGACTCTAACTGAACAGATTTAACCGTGGTGTACTATGCTTGAGCCTATGATAGGGGTTTAAATCTACATAAACTATCCATTTGGAAGAGAGGCCTTCGGACGCACATAACTTCAGCGCCAATAATCAACCCTCCCTTCAGCATCAATCCTCTTACAAGGTAGTATGCTATGGACATATGTGGCGACGCCATTTCTCTAATCCTACATTATGTTCCTACATCAACCCTTTTTTCGAACTTCGGCTTTACTACATTGCAAGAGTCATCTTCGAACTTCAAGACAAGGCAACACCAGACGCCTTGTTTTCTCCCCACAATCGCTGAAAAATCCACAGAAGTTCGACAGGCAAAGAGAGTAGACCATGAATTACTTGACATGCAAAAGTTGCCGCTAATCAATACTCTCCTCTGCGATCGAAAGGTGTTTGATCAACAACCATCTTCACAACCCCTCACACTCAAACACTGCATCACAATACCATATCAATACCCCCTCAACGACACCTCACGCAGCACACAAGCCCTATACCGACCCCAAACACCATGTCCCCCTTCCAGACCAGCCTCCAGCCCTGTGCACACACCTCTCACCATGCACCACATCATCAACCAAGCCTACGCCACAAAGCTTCGCCCTCTACTTCTCCTACACGCACATGCACAGCACAGCCCATCAAGCTTGACTCAATGATTCATTTTTACACTACTAGGTATGCGCCATGCCCACCCCATCCCCTATACACTCCACCGTGGTACTACGATTCCACAAAAGACAGAGTAGAAAGCAAAGCAAAAACAGAAACCGTGCGTGAGGCACTCGTAACAGTTGGGCGAGGATAATAACAACCATCGTTCTTCGATATACCATTCCACATGCAACATCTCTGGCAAATGATTTACAGTAAATTTTTTTAAGTCTTCATTCTATTAAATGGACCCGGATTGGTATGACCTTATCCTAACTTCCGCACACCGCAATAACCTCCTTCATATCAATAATCATTAACTTACACGAAGAACTACAAGCGATTTTACGCGCTCTTCTCGTGCTGGGTGGAGACACGCTGTAATGAAACAACTTGATGGGATGTTAGCAATATGGTCAATGAGTGGGGTGAGTGAGGAATGCTTACCGAAATCTTCGAGGGACCTCTGCTTCTGGTCCTTCTTAGGCGACTTTCCGTGCATGAGGTTGTCAAAGCCCTCGCTGCCCTGGAGAAGGTAGTAGATACCACCAAGTACGCAGAAGACACCGAAAGAGAAGATCCAAATACGGACAACTGCGACGATAGAGGTCTGTCCACCGACGAACCAACCGAACAGACAGAAGAAGGTGGCGATGATGTCGACGATGAGGATAGCACCAGTGAGTTGCCAAGAGGGAATGGACGACCAGAAGGGACCATTGGCACGGGTGATGAAGATCAGCCAGTTCTCGGTAAGGGAGATCTCGAGGAAGAGAACCTCATCGCGGACACCGAAGTTCTGTACGATACCACCGCTGATACCCTGGCCAGCCGCGTTGGGGAGGTTCTGGTACGGGAACATAGTGGTGAGGGTGATCCAGGTACCGACGGCAAGGACGACACCGAGGAGAACGGACATACCCCAAAGCTTGGGCAAGTTCCACTTGACGGGGGTCTTGCTGAAGGGAGCGTTGTCGTAAGCAATGGCGAGGGTGGCAATATCGGCGAAAATGGCAATGAAGACGACAAGCTCCAGGTTGAGAGATGTGTTCAAGATGGCAATCCAGAGACCCAAGAAGATCTCGAGATGGAGAGACAAGGCGATACGGTAGACAACGTAGGCGTACATACGATGGAAAATCTGGCGGGAAGTCTTGAGAGCGTCAATGATGGCGGAGAGACCAGGGGCAAGGAAGACGATATCGGCGGCGGAACGGGCAGCATCAGAGGCACCCTCCACAGCAATACCGGTATCAGCCTTCTTGAGCGAGGGAGCATCGTTGACACCGTCACCAGTCATGGCAACGAGGTAACCACGCTGTTGGAGAATCTCAACGACATTGTACTTGTGCTGGGGGAAAACCTCGGCGAAACCATCGGCAGCCTCAACGAAATCGTAGACCTCAGATCCGGGCATCTCACCACCGCCACCGAGACCGAGACGTTCAGCATTGTAGACGTTGGTACCGAGACCGAGCTGGCGGGAAGTTTCACGAGCAATGCCGACGGCATCACCAGTCAACATCTTGATGGACAAACCGAGAGTCTTGGCTTCATTGATCGTGCGGGCGGTATCGTGGCGAGGAGGATCGGAGCAGGGCATGATACCGAGAATTTCCCAAGAGTTGTCACCACGCTTACGGGCAACACCAAGCGAACGGAAACCACGGGTAGCGAATTCAGCGACCTTGTTCTTGTATGCCTCATCAACAGCTTCAGGGATAGGATGATCCTCCTCGACAGTCTTGAGAACGAAAAGCGGGGCACCCTTGACACAGATGATGCGCTCACCCTGGGGAGACTCGACGACGGCCTGGACCTTCTTGGAGACGGGATCGAAGGGGTGGAAGTCAATAACCTTGTACTTGCTGAGGACAGACTTGGCGCGGGGATAGAACTTGAGAGACTTGAGGAAGGCCTTGTCGATGGCATCAATACCCTTCTTCTTGCGGGAGGCGGCCAAGCAAGCTGTCAACATGAGATCTTCGGGCTCAACACCGGCGACAGTGTATGGCTCAGCGAGAGAGAGCTTGTTCTTAGTGAGCGTACCGGTCTTGTCGGAGCAGAGGATTTCGACACCAGCAAGGGACTCAATGGCGGAGAGCTTCTGGACGATAGCCTGCTTCTTGGCGAGGTAGGCGGCACCGACGGCCATGGTGGTGGTAACGACAGCGGGGAGACCGACGGGGACACCGATGATAGTGATGGCGAGGGTGAACTCAAGAATGGTAACGATGTGGTTGGATCGGTAGAAAGAGCTGACCCAGACAACCAAGAGAGTGACAATGACCAAGATCAAGAGCACCGTACCAATACCGTTGAGAACCTCAGTGAAATGGCCAGTTCCTCCGGAAGCGCTGGCAACGAGAGAGGCAGCGCGACCGACGAAAGTGCTGTCACCAGTGGCGGTGATGACCATGAAGGCCTCACCACGCTTGACGGCGGAGGATGCGTAGCAGGTATCGCCCTTGTGCTTGTCGACAGCAAGGGACTCGCCAGTGATGGCAGACTGATCGACCTGGAGGAAAGCATCTTCGGTGACAATGCGGCCATCAGCGGGAATAATGGTACCTTCTTCGATCTGGAGAATGTCTCCGGGAACGACTTCGGGGGCCTCGATCTCAACAAGGTTGCCGTCACGGAGAACGGTGGCCTTGAGGGCAAGCGTCTTCTTCAACTCCTCGACGATAGAACCAGCCTGGTACTCCTGGATGAAACCAACAGCGGCGTTGAGCATGAGCAGGGCGCAAATGACACCGAAATCGACCCAATCCTGGAGACCGGCGGCGAGAACAGCGGCGGCCTCCATGACGAACTGGATAGGGCCGACGAAGTACATGAGGAACTTGAGGATCAAGTTCTCCTTCTCCTCTGCGCGAAGGGTTAGTCACATGACCCGGCGCGGGAAACGGGTTAGCGTGCAAAACGTACCTTTCATCTGGTTCATACCGAACTTCTTTCGGCGGACGAGCACCTCGGAAGAGGACAGACCAGTGCGTGTGTCGGTCTGGAGCAGCTCCTCGGCGATGGGTCGTGCGGCACCGGCCTGGGTCTCCTCCTCCTCCTCGAAGTCGGCGGCGGCATCCTGGGACTCGAGCTCCTCGATCAGGGCATCCATGTCCTCCTCGTCCTCGTCCTCCTCGGTGTCAAGCTTGGCGGGCACATTGTCATGCACCGGCGCACCGTGACCATACTCCTTCTTCTCGTCGAGCTGGCTGCTGGGGACATCAGTGCCAAGATGGTTTGGCGGCGTAGCGCCATGAGTCTGCATGTGTGGGTGAGCAGGCCGCGGACGCGTGATGAAACGGGCGCTGTGATTGGCTTACCTCGGCCATTGCGACGGCTGCTGTACACGACGGTCTCTAGCGACGAGTGTCTGATGCGCAGCAGAGGGCGAGCGATGATGGAAGCAGTGGCAGCGAGAAGCGGGCGACTGCTGGGCTTTGTAGGTGCGAGAATCACTGTCTGCAGAGGTGTGAGCGCCGTTTTGTTGTGGTAATTTTACCGCGGTCGGCCGTGAGCCAGGGCAGCAGACGCGTCCGTGCGGGCAGGTGCGGTGGGTTTCCGCCACTAGCCCGCACACAGCTTCCCAACGTGGGTGGGAGCTTGGGCTGCGCGAGCTTTTGCGCGAGCTTTTGCGCGAGCTCTTGCGCGAGCTTTCGTGCAAGCTCTGCTGCCCCAGCTGCGTCCGGCCCGATGGCGGCGGCGAGGAGAGGCATTGCTTACCTGTGCACACAATTGAACACGCAGACCCAGCCGCGAGCTGCAACAAAGCCTGTCTCGCCGTCGAGGGGAGCAGAGGTGCCGAGGGGAGCGGAGAGTGGAGAGTGAGGTGGTGGGCGGTGGTGGAGGGCGACTCTCTGCAGAACGGGACGAGGGGAGCAGAGCTCTTATTAACAGCTCCAGGCCGCTGCACAACTGCACTAGCGGCGCTGGGTCACAGACGGCCTTTGCGTGGTCGTCGAGCAGCCAGCCATTCACAGGCCCGTGAGGAACGTGGGCTGGCATGCCTATCTCTGATGAGTGATGAGCGTATTTTCCCCGAATCCCGCGTCCAGGATCGGCTACAGTCGTTGCTCGGTGCTCCCTGGCCGCTGCGACGCCTCCCACGCCAGGCCCCAGAGATTGAACCGCAATTGCGGCCTCTATCGCCTCAATCTTCGCCCCTTGGCCCTGTCTCGACGCCTGCTCGTGTGCACTCGTCGATGCCGCCCGTTGTGCTGCCACAGCGACGTGCTCGCCATCGACCAGGCCAGGGTAGCTACCGGACGCTATACCATAGTACAGTAGCTGACGCTCAGACGCCGCCGTCGTCGGCTGCAACAGCCTACGGCGTGCCAGGGCGTGTGCTCCACCTGCAAAGTCACTCATAATCCTCACGGATGGCCATCTTCGCCAGGTCTGGCTGGTCACTCGCCGTGAAACGCCCTGAGGCCTGCGGCCTATCCCGCACTGGGTGGGCCGAATGGCACTGCAGCAGCTCCGGGCCTCGCAAGAGCCGGTGGTACAACGAGGAAAATCTCATAAAAGACGCAAACCCACCTGCACCCAGCAGTGCGCGAAATACGGAATTTTCTGGAGCTATTTGCGGCGGTGAGCTGGCCTGGCAATAACGGCATTCCTTTCGAGCTCCTCAACCCCGAGCCGGCTGCTTCCGGGACAAGTGTGCAATACATGAGGTCAAGAGAGCGCGATTTTCCAGGCTGCTTCACAGCTTGGCAGCTCCATCGCTGCGGCACCACCGGCCACACAAACAAGCTGACGCTCGCCGCAAACATGGCGGCGTCGCAACCGTATCGCCCGAACTGCCAGCCTTCGATGTTTCGAATCATCGCGGCTCCGTGAAACCTTGGAAGCTTCATCGCCATGCTTGCGATGCTCCATTGTGTGTTCCCCGCCTCCTCTGCAAGTGCAGCGATCAAGCTTTCTCCGACGCTCAAGCGCTTTGCAAGGGTCCAGTTGCTTCTTGCGCGCTGGGCATGCTCTCGACGATTCATGATTCAGCCTCCGCCTGGGGTGCCGGTACCTGACCTCGGTCGGCCTGCTGGTTGTCTTCGTGTCCTACAGAATGCTCCAGCGCGGTCCCGCTGCCAAGCGCTCGACAGTACAGCGGCGCGGGGGATTTGCATGCACGTCAATCTAGATACAGAGAGTATGCGCCCGTCCCAGGAAGAGCCGCTCTGCTACCCAGCCCTCCAGTGTCAAGACTCCAGACTCCATATCCGTCTTGTCGTCGACGCACGGAGCCCTTGTAGTTTCTCTTCCTGTTGATATATTGCTGTCCCCGTTTAGGCACTAGCAGAAGATATGCAGGCTTTATGCACACCAAGGTCCGTTCGCTCGCCACGGGCTATCGCGCCAGAAACGCTCAGACGGGCACTTCTTGGCGCGGCTTATGTACTCCTGATCTGCCAATCACCAACGCCCGGTTTCATCCTTCTTCGCGAGCATGACGGAATGGCTTGCGGGGGACATCGCCGCCCAGCCTCTCAAAAATCGTTGACGTCTTCGTCAGCCTGCACATTCTGCGCCCTCTGCGCGCTCCAACCTGCTCTCATTCAACGTCAGAGGGCTCAATTGGGTTCCGGCACCCAGGAATTGCTGAGGATCAGTCACCCACACTCAACCGGGTCAACCCCGGATCCGACAGAGCCCCCGTTCCGCCAGGATTCAAGATGTGACAGCGGCCTATCACAAACAACAATTCACCATCACGCCCAATCAGCGCTAGGCGGATCGTCGCTTGGCAAACGCTGCACGGCTAGGATGTTCCTTCGCACAAAGCTTGTCTCTTGCTTTTTGGGGCCAAACTGCGAGACTGGCTGCAGCGACGATAAGCGACTCAGGCATCCTAAACGGTCCATCGCGGCACCTGCATGCAACAGTCTGGAGCACCATCTCGTCAACTTTCCCTTGCTTGAGGTGGTGCCTCGACACTCGATAGCCTGCATCTTCAGCCTCGGTGGGGACGCATAGTTTGAGGAGGTTACACTGGTAGCACAACAACAGTCGGCAAGTCATCTCCGAAGCCATCGGTACACCAGAGAGAAACCCAGCATCAGGCCGAGATGAGGCACCAGGGAGCGATTTCAACACCCAGCCGCATCCACACCTGGGCCGAAATTTGATCGTAATTTTCCAGGTTTCTTTTCTCAACGGCTGCAAAATGTTTTGTTGTGGATGCGTTTCCCCTATTGTCATCAAACAACGCGTCGTCCTGGTGAGCAGGCTTGCGACTTTGAATATTGGCAATCAATGCACCCTCCCAACCCGCCTCCTTTTTTGACTCGCGACGCTGTGTTGGCTTCGGTCGCATCGACCTGCAACTCCATGGAGAATGATTGATATCTTTTACAAATTGTATTAGGGTTCTCAACATCACCAGCCATCTGCGTAGCCAGCCGTGCACATATTTCCTCAACCGAAATCACCATGACACAACTCTCCCACCAGAAGAATTGAATCGGGGGTGTCGTTTAAGAAAACGCAAACCACGACAACAACTCAGAAATCTTTCACCATGAATGAGGGTCCCAGGGTCTAAAGCGCGCGAATATCCCAAAATCCATTACGGGGCCCAGAAAGTCGGACAGCGGAACTCCACAATCATGCGAGACATCCAACGGGTGGCCAAGACCCACTGAACACAACCGTTCAGAATTTGGAAACCACCTCACTACTAGTAGAGCCACAATCCCAGAGACTGAGTGGTGAGGCGGTTGGGGTTTTCAACCACCTGTTCTTTCTCCTTCTCATGAGTCGATTTCCTCTGCCTTGATCGGTCTTCCCAGCTCTTCGTCTCAAAGTGGCCTGAATCTTTCGCTGAAAATCAGGGACCATATGATTTGCGCAAAGGAGCCGCCAAGCGACGTTGAGGCAATCGCGCCTCAAGGTGCCACAGCCTACAGTGCACCCCATCAGCAAAAAAAACCCTCTGCTCCACAACTTCTTAGGTTCGGCTTCGGACAACATGAAATGTGAAGTGCCAATGTGGCTTGCGGAAGCTTAGCGGCTTGCCTAATGGGGAGAAGCAAAACGAGGTGCTTCCGGCCGCGCTCGCTCAGTGGGGGCTTCATGGCGCGTCGAAAATTTGCCCTCCAGAACCACTTGGCGTTTGGCGTTCTTTAT
Organism: Amniculicola lignicola CBS 123094; assembly: GCA_010015725.1. NCBI lineage: Eukaryota > Fungi > Ascomycota > Dothideomycetes > Pleosporales > Amniculicolaceae > Amniculicola > Amniculicola lignicola. The sequence continues at coordinate 446,144 of ML977577.1, forward strand.
ACACAAGAGCTAGGCAAAGAGGGTGCAGGCATCCTCAACTGCCTTGTGTGTCTATTATTTGGAAATGCCTCATTGCTAACGATATACTAGACATCAGCGTTGCATACGGTGGGCTATTTTCCCGGAAATCTCGCCGGACATATGGAGGCTCCGGATATCAGCCTCGCCCTAAATTAGAAGCCTGAGATAGAGAGATCTCTGGGTTCCAAATGCCCACGTTGAGGCGCATGACCTTTGCTGCGCGAACATGCACCAACGGCATTTGGTTCTTGGGGGCGTGACAAGATTCCTGTCTGGGCGTGCACTCACAGTCCCAAACACCACGTTTCGATTTGACGTCCAGAGGCCCCACGATCAACTTTGCGAGGTGTTGTCGAATTAAGCAAATCCATGTTGTTATTGCATGGATACAGGCCATCGAGAAGTACCCCACCATTCGCTTGAGGTTGGTTTTGAGTTGTGGAGATCTGGGGGAGGCTGTGCCTGTTCGTTATGCGCATGAGATGCAGGCGAGTGGGTGGTCAACGGGCCCCATAAACACGCTACGTGCTCCACCTCGGGCTTCAGAGTCGCATGGTGAACCTTTCTGCGATGGAACTTTGTGCCAACGTCTTCGCGATGGCCGAACGTTCTTTGCTGATGGTTGAAGCAGCGGTTATCTTGGCGCTAAAGAAGTGACAATTGTTGGTGGTGCGCTTGCCCATGGATTCGCCCTGGGATACTGAGGACCTTCGGGGCGAGTAGATGGTGCAGGCCAGAACATGGATTTGCCACTTCATGGTTATACTAGTCTTGATTTATTTGTATTCAGAATCTTGCTCCTCGTCCAGTCAATCAACGCTCTTCCGTTCCAGTTTGCATGCCTTTGTAGATTACAGATGCATGTTTCCATGCAAACGCCTACGCGTTGGGTCAGCTTTCCCATATCGTTTTCAAGACTAGTCAGGACCTGTTTTGTACAGGTATGTTATTGTTAGCTCTGGTTCTATCTCATTTCAGCACAAGAGAAAGAACTCGAACAGTATTCTTTAAGATGTTCTCAACACTTGCGCAACCTCACCTACTGGTGAACCAGAAAAAGAGAGAAAGGATTGAGAAATATAATGTAATTGTGGCTCTTTTGATCCAATTTATAATTTCCACCTAGTGCAACTCCGTCTTCCATACATGAGCTATAAATTCGTGTTCAGGCCAACTTTGTCTGCCCTTCTATCAGGGTTTGGAAGCATACCGCAGCTCAATCACTTCCTTCTCACATAGTGCACAGCAGTAAATATCAACAGGCAGGCAGGGTGGTCAAAACATCTTACTACAGGGCTCCAAAATAATTAGCTGGAGATATGGGGGCGTTCATGATACCCCTTGTTTAATGACACCAGTATTTTCTAGGACTGCATGCATGTCGTGGAAGAGGGCAGTTGAGGAGGATGTGGGATATAACGATGCTTCTCGTTTCTGCTAATCTCTCTGACGACCATGTATATAGACAAAGTCTTTGTTGGTATGTGTAAAGCGTTGTCTTGTGCTGAAAGCGAGACAGGGGTGGCAGATGTGATGTTGTCTCTGGAGCATACATAAAGAAGGCAAAAGACTGGTGAGACAGTGTCTGGTTTTCGTGACGCTGAAGGATATTACAAGGCATATCTGGATCGTTCTGGATGGAACACTATTAGCAAACAGAGTCATTGCAAACGATAGGATTATTGTACATAAAAGGTCGTACCCGCGCTCTCGTCATCTTTACTCCAGAGACCGACAACACAACTCTTCAACCCAAATTCCTCGCAGTTCTCTCAGCCAATCCAACTTTCTCTCATAACTCTTCCAAATTCCTTGGCTTCACCATGTTCCCTTCATCCCTGTGGGCTATCTTAGTATGATTGGTCCCCATAACCTTGCTGTTCCTGCTCCTTTCCCTACACCACACCGACAATACTAAAGTTCTCCGTCCTTCATCCCCAGCCAGCGATCCAAAATATGACAACATCTTGGACGAGATCAAAGACCTGCAATCCGACCCAGGGGATATTTCAAACAACCCTCCGCAAGAAGGCCTCGCCAAGTTCGCCGACGTACCTCCGAACTCTATCCTCGACAATCTGCCCAGTGCAGCCAACTACGTGCTCCGCTTTAGAGCCACTATCCGACAGTTCTTCAGTGGCATCGTGCGTCGTTTACCCGTATGGCTACGTCGGGCGCTTGGGTTTTGCCGATCTTGCACAAGACTGCTGGGAAAAGGTAGTGGAGGCTACTCGGGAGGCTAGGATGGCGATGTATGGGGACGATAGCGGTGATATGAATGAGAATGAGAAGGAGGAAGGAGAGTAGAGTACAGTTAGTGGCTCTGATGCTTAGGGTTGCGTGCGAGGATATGGGTACTTGGATTGACAATTAGATCGGGGACTGGATGCTTGCTCGTTCTTGGTACATCTTTGACTTGCACGAGAGGTTTCTTGATTGCAGAATTTGGATGGATTGATAGAGTACAAGATTTACCCTCAGGGGCGAATAAATCCATTTAATGTGACAACATACATGCCCCCAAGCTGTATTAAACATCTTTCATTCCATCACAGAGTGCAGCGTAGTATGCGAATTCTTAACACTGCATCCTTGTGTAGCTTTGGGGGCAATAATATGAAAGTAAAAGTTGAAATTTTCATATCGTAGCTTGTCCACGGAAACCCTTATCGTACAGAGGCTTCATGAAGAATTGCACATAATCATGCCATCAACGCATTTTTGCAGACTATATTTACACAGGAATCTTCTTCTCTCCTTTTTTGTCTTCCTCTTGGGTTGAAGCTGGGTTTTGAGGACTGCTTTGTGTCCGTGTTAAACTTAGGCAAAGTGGCTCTCATCCTTCTTAATTGTGAGGCACTGCTCGATTCGTGATAGTAGCGACAGTAATACAAGTTGAAGCAGCAAGCACCAACGCCCAAAGCTCATGGAGGTAGATTGGGAAGATGCTCTCTATCATAGCAGTGAGCCCCTGCTAGTTCCGACTCGAAGGGACGGTCATCATCCTAGGTGATGGTACAATTACGCAGCAAATACTACTACTATTCCTTCCGTTCCCCATCCTCCATTCTTTCCTCTTTCCTCTTTCTCATCCCAGGTCCCCACCTCATAATCCCCACCAAAATCGGACACAACAATATAAATATACCCGCCACAAACGTAAAAGTCCACCCTTCCCCAATTGCATCTATCATCGGGACCACGATAGCGGTAGCCGCAGCACCAAGCCAACACCTGGTCATATTGCTCGCTGCAGTCGCCGTGGCTGCTTTCTCCGGGAACAGATCCACAGTCAGAGTCATGAAGATAGTAAACGCCCCTGTACACCCATAGCCTATAAGGAAGAGAAAGACCAGGGGGCCGGAAATATGAATATGAGTGTGCAGCAGCCAACCGAACGCTAGGATGGCAGCAGCACCGACGAGGACAAAGGGAAAGGCAACCTCCAATCTAGCTGCTTCGATTGGGAAGGATGTGAGCGAGCGTATCCGACGTGTGTCCGATGTATCGAGACCTAATTTGTGGGCGTGACGACGGAAGTTCCAATCCATGAGATGTCCTGTCGAAAAGGAGGCAAGCGAGCCACCTACACCTGAAGCAATGAAACAGAGGCCAATATGGAAGGCATTGTAACCATATTTTCGTTCGAGGATGGAAGGGAGACCGGCCATGACTGGGGAAAGCAGTACACATTAACTACTGATGTTCAAGACAAAGACTGCGTACTTACCACCATAGAAGCCAGCAAACATGAATCCAGTAGAGACCAATATCACTCCGGCCTCTAACTCGAACAAGATGGCCAGTGTCTTCAGGGGATTTGGGAATCGAAGAGGGTGCGGTGGTATAGGAGGTCCGACGATAGATGGATTCCTGGCAACCCGCCGCTTGATAAGAGGATCCAGCAGGCAAGAATTCCATCTTGCAGGCCTATGCGATCCATTTCCAACAACAGCACGGCAAGTCTCCGGGAAGATGAGAACAATCGGGATGAGATAAACGCCGGCGAAGATGGTCAAAACTGCATATCGAAAATAGTTAGCAAAAGTCTTGCCTCTATTCTCTGCGAGGAGGAACTCTAGACACAAACCTAGAGACAGCCAGATATCTTGATATCAGGCTTATGTCAGAGGGATAACGGAAACGTGGTATAAACCCGTATCCGGGGCCTATCGCCAAAGGAAAGTTCGTAGAACATACACCAGAATATAGCTCTCCAACCCAGATACTGACTGAGAGCACCTCCAATGATAGGCCCGATTCTAGCCGCAAGTCAGTCGTGACTATTTATCATTCACTTCCCGTATCACAAGGTATAAACTCACGTAGGCCCCAACAACCCCCCCGCGTTGACGTACCCCATCCAGCCTCCCCTTTCGCTTGGACTTCCCCAATCTGCAACCACCGCCCCCGCCAACGCCACGGTACTGCGGTGCGTCAGTCAGTACTCCGTACAACGTCGAGATACTCTGTCCTCTTCGAATTAGATGCTTACCCACTGCTCCCAGAACTCTGCACGCACCTCAACACCATTAAAGCCGCATAGTTATCCTGCAGAGCCAATCCAATGTTTGCAGCAATGTATATCACGAAGCATAATAAGTAAGCAGGTCGTCGACCTTCGGCGTCGGAGAAGGCACCTATGAAGGCCGGGGCTAGGCCCTGGAATATCTAGTCCAGATATGTTAGCAGATGTTCATATCTGGTATGAACGTGCTGCTTGGAGTGGGCCTGCAGGTAGAGATGGAATAGAAATCTGGAATGAGGAAAGACACAGACAAACCATGAAAGTGGTTATTGAAAGATTGATTTTACTTGGTGAAACATGTAGATCGTTTGCCAGTGGATTCAGAGCCGGTAAGTAGATGGTGGATGACAATGGAGAGAAGAGTGCCGCGAAACTGATGACGAAGGCCATGAAGCGTTTTTCAGCGGTCGTGAAGATGGTGTATGGAATCTCTTGGCTCGATGCATGTTTGGGGTCCTCTTCTTGTTTGTTGGCGACTTGTACTTTTAAATCTTTCTCTGAATGGGGCTCAATGGGGAAGTTTTCTAGTCTGCAGGGTTGATTTGACATTCTGGCTGAAATACAGGCTCGAAGCCTTAAAGAAGTGAATATTTATATGTCATACGTTCGTCAGTGGATATATAGGCGTTGGCGGGAAGATAGAGAAATTCAAGTTACGGTGATCGACAAACCTCGCTCGGAGCTAGGGCATCCTCATCTTTAAAGCCGGCACCGAACCCAAATCGGATCACAACGTTTGCGGGGCACATGCACGAGAGGTGACAAGGCACCAGCTATCTTGATCACCCAATCAGCAAGGGGGACGGCCGGCAATCGGCTGGAAGTGGACGAATCGAACAATTTCTAAGCATGTATATTCAAGCTTGAATGCTTCGAGTGACTACATATAGAGAGATAAGGATAGAGATTTGAAGATAGAAAACAAGAAGCATCCGGGTATAATCTCTGCGGGTGTATAAGAATGCACGCAACCGGACTTTTTGACTGGAAAATATGAGAAAAGGAAGAGAAGAACAGAGCGCTGACTGTCCGATATCATACAAGGGAACATAACATCGTAAAACTGGAATATTCACCATGCCCATGCCGATCAACCGGGGAGTTCAGCAGCAAATTGTTTGTTATCCTTTGGCGGTACTTGAGGTCCTTCAGCCGGAAGCTCTACAGCGTCAAATTGTTGATGAGGTGCACTTGACGCATGGTATGGGTATGTTGGAGCCCGTTGTACACCATGCTGTTGGTGGTGGTGTTGTTGCTGCTGCTGATGCGGATTATACACCGAGCTCGGGAGGAACGACGAAGCTTGTGAGTTCTGGCTATGCGCAGACTGCATGGATACTCGTGGATCTCCTTTTTGGTCTGGATTGTTGGACATGCGATAATCTGGCGATATCGATTGATTCGACGGACTTCCTAGATAGGTACTTTGGCTGCTCGCTGTTGTCGAGTAGGAGAGTCTAGGACTGTTCATGGAGCTGTTTCCACTGCCGGTTGAATACACACTCATATGGCCTTGCTGAGGATTGTAGCCTGGAGGTGGCGCGATCATGATGTCCCCATGACCCTGACGCTCATTGGGCTTGATGGTCCTGAGGTCGTTGAGTCTCTCGTTTGCGATTTGTGCTTCCCGCTGATGTGCTTTCTCGACCAGACGGCCGACCAGATGCTTGTGCGATTCTTTGAAAGTCTTTTTGACGAAGCTGACCATCATGATGTTACATTTCATCTTTACATCTTCGCGGATATAGAGACCTTCGCGTGGGATGCCCAAACCGAGTTCCTCAGCCTGCTTTGGTTCGCCGGGGAGGCTACCGCCAACAGTCCATTTTGCGCGGATATCAAGGCCGAGAGGTGCGTACACGTGCGTCTGTAGTCCATCGGGGAGATTATGGAAGACAGCATGGTAAGATACTGAACCATTGGCTAGGTTCCCAGGAAGGTATGAGACCTTGTCTGCGCTTTATTTAGCAACGATCATCAACATCAGTAGAGGAAGATAGTACCCTTGATTGTGTACCACACAGAGTAGAATTCCTCAGAAGGCGCATAGCTCGGGGGCTTGCACTTGAAACGTTCCACGACCAAAGGGTTCAAGTCAATCATCTCTTCAGGGCTGTGGTAAGTTTCCATGACACCTTGCCGCGTGATGCCCGCAGGCAGAGGGGTGATCGTCGTAAAGACGCTGGTCTTCGACATCGTGAGGTCGGCACGTGCAATTCGCTGCCCAGTTCTCCTAATGCGTTGGGTTTCAGTTGCGAATATGGTGTCGACAGGAGGGAATAGGCGGATAGGTGAGAGGTAATGAGCGATAAAGAGAGCGATGGAGAAGGGGATAGGCCTGGGGAACAGCACGGATAGGTGGTTTCGCGCTTCGGGAAATCACCCCTCGCTGACACAAAAGTAAACCAAGCTCAAGCCACGAGCCCTTGCGTGTCTTTCCGAGCCTGGCAAGCCGTCAATGACTTGGGCCAACCTGATCAAAGGACTGAGTTGGCGAAGGTGCTCCGCCTCGGAGGTGGAGTCTAAACAAGCCTTCTTGAGGACCTAGCTGCGTCGGATCTTCCTTAGCCGGGCACGATTATGGGGGCAAAGCAGGCAACCTGCGCGGACAGTCGAACGACAAGAGCAACGGAGTGCTGGCTCTGAAGTGACGGAACAACGACAAGAAGCCTTGGAAGGCGGATGTTGGGGCGAGTGGCGCGCGCTGACATAGCGGGGGATAAATATGGAACGGATTCTAGTCCGTTTCAGGGCGCAGTTCGCGCTAGGCCGCATCTGGATATCAAGGTGAATGGATTTGAGCGGCGCAGAACATTAGGCCAAATCAACGGGAATCGCTTTGTGGAGGATCTACAAGCTCAATCTAGCAAGTTTACATTGTACAGAAGAGCAGGACGCCACCGTTCGTGCGCGAAGCTTCCATTTCGTGCCTTAGGTACCCCTCCCCTGAGGCCAATCCACGCCAAGTGTTTCTGTCTAGTTTCACTTGTGTGTGCAAGTCCATGTCAACGACGGCAGAGTCACGATGTGATCTGGTGATGCCTGAATGCTGAGAGAGCTGAGAGTCGGAGAAGGCTAAGATGCGGTCTTGATATGATAATTCGAAGTAAGTAAATACAATGTAGAAATCAATTACTTCTTCAATTGCAAAAAAATTAGGATCATCGATCCAGTAGCGTAGTAAAAGTCTCAACTCCAACATGGTACCAAATCCTGCCCCTATTGGTATATACTGAATTGCTCCTCAACCACCAAGCGCCAGTCTCGATGGTTGCTCTCCCCAACCCTCTTCAGGTCTCCACCACTCTCCAGGTCTCATTCTCATCATTAACGTCTCTTCAAACGCCTTGGTGCATCTCAACTGTCTTCGTTTCCTTCACGCTCGCGCCCTTCAGCCCTCCCTTCAATATCCGCAAAACTGCGAACACCGTCGTAACAGCCATGGCTACCCATTCAAAAGCACTCAGAACAATGCCTGCTTTCGCTACCGAACAGACTTGTCCGAAACAGATTCTATCGCTCAAGAAGACTGCCAGCGCAATGAAACCCGCCAGCCAGTAGATCATCGTGAGCACTTCCAATGCGAGAAGCCCGATCTTGCCTCCCATGGATGTTGCGAGGTGCGGAAGCTTCCAGGGGACCACGATGAGTGCGGGAATCGCGACCAGTGTCCAGACAGGGGCGAAGATGAGAAAGTTTACTTCTGACGGGGAAAGTTGGCGCCAATGCGAGGACCACCATTGTGCGACTGCGTGAGAAGTCAGTAGATGTTATAATTACGCGCGATTTGGTTTGCCGGGAGAGCACCGCGAAGAAACGCATAGCAGCTAGCTGTGGTACAGTATACTATATCTTTCAACGGGGCGAGGGGATCGTAGTGTCGATCAATACTCAGAGGATGTGGGATCACCTACCATAAGCCATTAAGCCCAACACCACGACCGCCAACGTCGCCTGCAGACCGCGAACCGGGTAGACCCAATTGATAGCCATCTCTTTAAAAATTCGTCCTTAAAATCGTAATCGTAGAAGCCGTTATTGTGTCGATCCCTTCGGCTGTTTCCTCAAGTCTCAAGATAAACCCACGCAAAGAACGAATGTCCAAACTCAATCAACAAGTTCAAAAGAAAGTAGGTGGTGTTTTGCGACAGAAAAGGGACACAGGAAGGAAGAAAGGACTGAAGGATGAGACAAGAACACAGAAACGGAGAAAGGCGGGAAATCAAGATGCCAAATAGTCACTCTCCTGGCCTCTCTCCATCTGCGACAGCCCGGCCTTCATGCCACCCAAAGGCTAAAAAGCGCTCCATGGCGACGCGTATCAACCCATCGCAACAAGGTCATGCTTCCTCCCGGCCTTCCACAACCGTGAGAGGTCGCGTTTCAGGATGGATGGTGACCCAGGTCATGCATGAACTACCCAGGCCTGAGACGTGTGCGATTGGACGAATTATTTATTCAACCAGCGCCTGGAAATGCCACTGCAAATCTGGCATTTGACTGACGTGCGTTTATCATGGGCGAGCCGATGGTGATGGCTGAAAAGTGTGATTGTTGTTTCGATGGGTTCGGCATTATCGATAACGCCTTGGCTGGCGAGGTGACCCTTCTGGTTGATCGTGTTCCGGATATGGAGGACTCGGAAAGGCAATTATGAGACAGGCTCCTATTCTTGCCTTTGCAAAACTAACGCCGGAATGTAGCCTCATTCATGTCCGTATTTGCTATGCTCTCGCGGCGTGGGAACTCTAGAAATGCGTTCACACAACCTTTCTGCAAACTTTTAGCTACAAGCCCAATACAAGTGCAAGGAAGCGTACGGCATTCAAAAGTTTATAGTAGGACGGTTTTCTCCTTAGGGATTCTGTACAAAAGCATGAAACGTGCAATTTTGGCGATTATAAGGATTCGAGCGAATTGAAGGCCTGTTTCGTAACCAATGCTCGATAAACTTCAGAGCCCTGAGCTGATGGTCAATCAACGTTGGAGAATAAGAGAGATAATTGCTTTATCTGGGACCATTGCTTGCAGGAAGTCGTATCCATCATGATGGTCTTGAAAAAACAATAGGAGAATAGGAAAATTGCAGTCTTGTTGCGAATTGCTTCTCCGGAGTTCAATTTACTATGAGAGACATCCTGGTTTCAAAGAGAATACTACGAATCCCTGAGACTGGAAAATTTGTTCTAGCACAGATTTTAATTAACTATCTAGGTCCGAGTTCCCATTTATATCATACAGATCCACCACAGCCTCAATGAAAGGGGATGTGAGGGTACCGTAGATCGATCCTTCTACAGTAAAATCCAGCATGCCCCAGACAAAGCCCATGAACATGCCCTCCAAATAGATTCATCCACCACTTCAGAGCCAAATCTTGTCAGCCATTCAGCGTCTGGTTGGATACGTCATGCATTCCAGCGTCCGAATGATCCTTCTGATGATACAAAAATTTGAAGGCATGTGGGCAAACCTGGGGCAGACGAAATGTAAGAAAACAAAGCAAGAAAATATTTTAGGTTTTCCCAAACGCTGCCCTGAACTCTGCACGGGCTAATGCATGCACCGATGCGTCGTAATGACGTTGTAAAGAAGTGCTAGACGTTCGCAGAGCAGAAGCAAAGCGATAGGAACAACGAAGTACAAAGGACGGAGAAGGCGAACATCAGCTGCTTTCGGTCCAGGCAACCATGAGTCTTTTGGCATTTCAGCACAAGAACGTCACGCACCAAGCGTCGATCGATGACCCAAGTCGGATAGTCCAACCCAATTCAACCACGACGACCGCCTTGGTATTGGACAGCTCGAGACAATTCGTTGCCCTTGTTAACAAGAGCTGAGATGCGACGGAGAAGAGAATCTCCTGGAGAATTCTCATTGAGTTGAATATACGCCGCCGTCAAGCGTCCGTTGATGACATCCATGATTTTGGGAACGAGATCGAGAATCTCATGGTCCTGGATATCAGTTAGTTCAGGTACCAGATGAACAAACGGGAGCCGATAGCGGCGTGAAGGGAGTCGTACCGTAGGATCAACATTCTTGAGTACAGCGTCAAGCCAGATAAGTCGCTCCGTCAGGTTGTGGTCCAGAGATTCCGTTACAACGGCACCAGTAGACAATGCTAAGAGAGGAGAGACACGGCTCAAGTACGACGGGTTGCAGCGCACGAAAACAGTGTCAAACAACTCAGAGGTACGACTTGACTGAAGCCACTGCATCGTGCCCTGCTCATAGTTGCCCTCCCTCATAAGCTGAGTGATGGCTTCGGTCTCCAGTTGTTCCTCCGACTTCACCACGGGACCAGCGGAAGCATGAACGACAGCGCTCTCCTGGTTCGCAGTCTCCTGGTTTGAAACTTGCGAAAGTTGGTCCTGCAGTTTGGTGACCATGCCTTGTAATGTAAGTTGGCTGCTTGCCATGGTCTGGAGAGTCTCGGTCAACAACTCCACGGATTGCGTTAGCTGTGTAATCTTGACAGCATCACTCTGGCGCTGTGCTTTTTGTTGGCGCAGACTCTCTCCCATCTGTTGCTCGACAGTGCTAGTCAATTTCGAAACAGCGGGATGGACGATGGAGCCGACAGAAGCAGTGATGGTAGACTCGAAGGGACCAATAGATGATACCACTTTCTTTGCGACCTGGTCAGGAAGCGATTGGAATCCTGGTGAAGATTTCAAGGCGCGTCCGACTGAATCAGGGATGACTTTAGCCAGCGCGTTGTCGATTACTGAAGAAGTTGATGCAACAAGCTGTGGAACCAGCACATTACGGACGCTCTCGTCGACCATCTTTCGAATGACGCCTTCAACGTTATCGGTCAAAGTAGTCGACACAAGACGAAGAACAGCCTCATGCTTCGCACCATTCGCAGCGTTCGTGGAGCGACTGTCCTCGGCCAGACGCCTGTACAACACATCCAGCTCCCGAGAGACAGTCGCCTTGACTTCAGCTTGGACAACCTCGGCCAATTTCTTTGTATCGATCTCGACGGGGCCGGCAGGAGCAGCCACAGGAGCCACAGCAGAATGAGAGAAGTGTTGGTTGATAAGTCGCTTGGCCCACTCGGGCGTCTGTGCTTCATCGTCTGCGTTAGAGGGTGCACGCATGGCAGGAGGGTCTCGGGACGCAACTTCCTGTGAAGGAGGTGACTTGGTCCCGGCAGATGCTTGGGCTGCCTGGACGGCTTGGGCATAAGAAGTCGTCGAAGGTGGCGGTCTAGTCGAGACCGAACTCCCGGAAGCTGAGTCTACAATGGACCGCTTCTTCTTCTTCTTTTCCGGTTTATCTGAGCCATTGATAATAGCAGCACGAGCGGCGTCTTGCTTGCTCTCGACCTTTGCAAGGGTAGATGCGCGCATCGCGGCTTCGGGTGTCATGGAATGCTTGGAAGCGATGGTGCTCTCTTTCTTGATGCTTTCTCGTGTGGATCGCTCGGAAGAAGACTTGGGAGCTGGCGTGTCACCGCCAATCGAAGACTCGTCTGCTACAGGTGCGGGTGCTTTGAGCACTGAGAGCGTAATGACTCCTTCAGCTTCGGCTTCCTTGGGATTCAACGGCTCACCCTCTTTCTTCCAGCCCAAATCACTTCGACGGATCTTCAACACTGCCACACCCTTGGAGTGCATAACATAAAGTTCGAAGAATGCCGGATCATCCTCGGACTCCTCGCTTGTAGGCATGTCCACTGGATCGTTCAGCATGTGAAGGCTCCTAATTTCTCCCTTAGAGGCAAAGGAGTACTCTGCTAGACTCGTCATGATAGCCGTAGCATTGACTGAGGGCAAGGCTCGGTCAGACTTGGCAATGCGGTCGATGTAAGTCGCTTGGTTCAGGACGGGGAGGTTGTACCGTGGACATGAGACGTGGATGAAAAATATCGAATTTCGCGTTGGGTGAGCCACAGCCATGATGCCAGTCTTAGGATGGAAGGCAACGCTGCAGATAGCATCCGATTCTTTCGCATGGGGAAGGTTGATCTCCTGGACTGGTTTTTGAAGTCCCAGGTCCCACAACTGGAATGAGTGATTCTGTTTCATGCCAACCATGACATATCGAAGGGCAATTCCTTTGGTGAAGGGCTTGTCCTTGTCGAAGAAAAAGATTGAAGTTGGCCACGACTTGCCATTTGGAGACGTGGTGTGGAATTCAAGCAGAGTCTGAGAGACTTCGCCTTGCTTCGGTGGCTGGTTTGGCAGCACCGAATCTCCTGTGATGAGCTTACGGATATCCCAGAACCGCATGCGACCGGCTTTATCCAAGGAAACAATGACGGTATCGTCCTCACTAAAGGTAAAGTCCTTTCCGGCCTTGCCGGTCAAGATCCTTAGCGAACGCTCTTTGAGATATTTCTCGGTATGGCAAATGCGGCTCTTCGGACGCAGATACTGGGTTGCAACCTTCGGCCATACAATATGGATAGATTTGCCTCGGCCGACAGCAAAGAACTCGGGGTGTCGGGAGGATGGCTTTGCTCGGGTCTTCAGTTGACCGCCGGATGTGTTATCATCTTGTGAGGGTGAGGGAGGGAGAATTAAACTCGAATTGGTCAGATTGTCGTCGAAAGAATCCTCTCGCAAAAGCTCAACCGGCGTCCAGAACACACTACCATTGACACCGATGCCAAGGACGCTCTCGTAGTCTTGGCTTGACTCTTCTCCAGGTGTGCAAAGAGCGATGCTGAAGATTCGCTCAGAGTGGTTATCAAAGACCTGATTGACCTGCCCCGTATCCTGTTTGATGATACGGAAACCTCCCTTCTTCCCCATAGGATAGGCGATGAAGTTTTTCGTAGCAGAGACGAGGGAACGGTCAATTTGGTCAAACTCCTTCTTCATCCGAACCACGTCCATGAATTGCTCCGCACGGAAGGTAGCGCGATGATCGGGCAGATTCTGGACAGTGATGGATGCGAAGGCCCGCATCGGAAAACGAAAGACTGTTACCGTCTGCTCGTCGTCCTTTGCTGGGCTGTCCTCGGTCTCGGCGCTCTCCCAGCTGTCAACCACATCAGCCTGTGCGACCTGTTCAACCACCTCTCTCAGGGAGTCGGCCAATGGTTTGGGTAAGGTCTCCTCTAGAGCTTTGACATTGTCATCGTCTTCCAGCTCTTTCTTGATCTCAACCGCCGTCTCAATGATGACCTCCTCGATCTCTCGATATCCCTCCGGAGACATGCGCTCCAATTCCTGAACCGCTTCTGCAGCGATATCTTCCTCGGTAGCTTGCCTAGTATCAGCCACACTTTCGTGTTGCTGAAGAGCGGGTGCCGGTGAAGGTGCCTTCGGCTTGAGAATTTCCATCTTCGGAGGAGGGGCCCGGGAGGCTGCAGAAACGGGAGTACGATTGCGCGGGCTGGCAGCCTCAAGCTGATCGAAGGGATTGTTGTATGTAAACTTCGGGGGCTTCGCAACCGTCTCAGGCGCGAAGGGGGTCGAATGGCCGGAGCCTTCACCACCAAAAACCCTGATCGGAGTCGCGTTGTCGTCAAGTGATTGGGCCGCCGGATCGGACGGCATGTGTTCGAGTTCAGCATCCACGAGGTCTTGGACGACATCATCCACGGCCGTTTCTGGCGCTTTGGACGTTGAGGTGAAGGACGACGACATGGAGCGAGCCGATTGCCGGTCCTCTTGCGCAGGCTTGGGGTGGTTCAAGAGTCGCAGCAGGAGGTTCTGTTGGCTCTCTGCCGACATCGAAGCAGGCTCCCTCGCTACAGGCATGACCGATGCTGGGGAGTGGGCGGGTGCTGCGGCCTTTCCCATGAAGCTCGCCACCAGATCCGTCGCCGAAGTGGCGCGACCATGCGCACCGTTGTTATCAGGCGCGGGCACGTTGGCCGAGGGGCGACGGGCTTGCTGAGACGCGCTCGGCTGCGAGTTGAAGCGGAGCAGATTGAGCAGCTGGGCAGACTGCTGCTGCTGCTGTGACTGCTCCGGCACGGGTGTGTGAGCGACCGACGAGTTTGGCGACATGATGGCCGACGGGTGGTGAGGTTGAGGGCCGTGGGGAGAGGGAGAGAAGATGGGCGAGGAGACAGACGCCTGGCGATAGCCAGCAGGTTGATTGCCAGCAGAGGAGCCCGACGGAGTGGCACCCTGCCCGTTCAGACGCGCGAACAACTCCTGCAGGTCCGCCATCGGGAATTGATAGCAGGAGCTCTAGGCAGCCGTCAGAGGGTGTTTGATGAGATGGAGCGAGGTGCAGAGGGCGACGGGGAGGGTGGGGAGGGAAGGGAGATGGGGAGGAGGAAAGCAGCGACAAAAGTCTGGGCCGGCAATATCTGGACTCACCTCGCGTAACCAGCTCCAGCCACTTCAACCTAAGTTACCCTTCGTCGCGACGATGCGGCTACAGCTAAAAGTAATAGCCAGCGGAGGTGTTGGCAGGAGATTGGCGTTTGCTGAGATGGAGTGTAATGTAATTGGCAGCGTGAAGAGGCTGCAGGCGCGTGTGTCTGCGTTGTCACAGGCGGTTCGAGCTCCGGCAAAGCTATGCCCAAAAGGGAACCTAGGACGTCAACCGCTGGACCACGTGACCGAGGACATGAATATCGAAGCGTACTCTGTGTTTGGTGAAAGAATAGGGGTGGTTTTAGAAAGGAGTATGCTGGTCCGAGCATACAATTTTGCTCGCCAAAGTCCAGAGCCCGAGGAGTCACTTCCAGGGTTTGTCTATGCCACTTGTGCATGCACCCGCACTGCATGAGTATACCCAAGCATTCACAAAGACGAACACTCTTCCTCCACTACTGATAAACAGCGCTCTTTAGTTTACAAGATATACGGCAACAAGCGCTGTAGTTAATGTTTGTTTTCTACAAAAAGACAAATCCATCTTCTTCCTGTTCCAATGCTTATGCCAGATAACTCAAGCCCCATGTTCCGTTAGAGGTGCAAGATGCTGTAGAGGCAGACATTCATCGAATATCATTCCGTGGCATAAATTGGCCATGTCAAAGCGTAAACACAGTCCTGTCACTGACGTGGGGTTGCACGTTCAGTGATGGCCAGCAAACCGTGCTCCCTCCGCTTTAGCATCACCACTCCAACCCTTACCCTCCTACAAAAGAACTCACATCTCTGCCAAGACCGGTTTTTAGATCTCTCCAAAGATGTCATACTACAACCCTACGAGGACGCTTCCCCTCTTACTCCTCTACTTCTTTGCTCGTCCCTCCAAATCGGACATCCTTACCCGCCTGGAATGCAGCTGTCGCAGCAACTCAAACCTAGTAGGCTATCATTTCACATATAACTACATTCTGCCAAAATTCCAAGACTGTCCTCCAGATTCCCACAAGTCCCCCACCCCCACGGCTCCGACTCCCTGTACAAAAACCACTAATATTATTATATCTGCATCTCACACCTGCGTCTCGGCTATGCGTCCTGGTGCCTGCTCGACGGATTTGACATATCTACTTGGTTTCAAGAACAAGACAGGTGACTATGTATTTGAGTATTGGAGAGAGTTCTGGGGGGCGGACAAGTGGGAGCTGAATGGGAAGGGGCCAAGAAAAGTGGATAAGAAGAAGGCCACCGAATTTGAAAGGAAGAAAGAGTGAGTTGTCGAAGAAACTCAAATACGAGGTCCAGAGACTAACGAGCGGATCAGCATGTGTGACCACAAATGCAAGCTTGTGGACCCTTCAATGGAGGAAAATTGTAAGGTAAAAGTGATGTGTAAAGCGCAAGTGAGTACTTGGCTTTGTAATGGGACTAAAATACCATCTAACATTCATTTCAGTGGTTCGTCGTTTATAACTGATTACACTTGAAATTCAACCAATTCCCAGAAGGTGCTTCTAGGCGGGTCACTGAGAACAGTTTCTGATACTTTATAGCGATTGAACTGAATAGGAATCAAAGAGGGAGAAGCAAACATCCCACTTGAGTTTCTACCACAATCATACTTCCCCTCAAACCCTTAGACATGTTTGATTTTTACTTTTCTGCTACAACAATTCATCCAATTCCTCCAACTTGCCTTCACATCTTGAGTAAATCTCCACGTATCCCCGAATTCAGTTGTGCCCTCCACACATCCTTTTCTCATTCAAGGGGAACATCTGGTTCCGTCTGCCAAAGCAAAAGTTAGCACACCCACCGAGTACGATGATCTTGCCTATCATTATCCCACCAGGAGTCGGTGACTGGTTCAATGTAATACCGCTTCTCGCCATCTTTGCTCCTGTATACCTTTTAAATCTGAATGTCCTTCTTCCCATTTTCAACAAGGAAGTTGCTGGTGGCGAACGCCTCACCGGTTCCAGGGATGTACACACCTGCCTCATGTTCTAATGGTGTTTTCTGTTCCAGAATGACTGTTATTGTGGGATTTTCTCCGAGTATCCTATGGAATCGCTCGTCGTGTACGATAAATCCACCTTCTGGAAGTGACTTCGCTGCAAAGTATTCCCGAAAATATTTGTGTCGTTGGGAGGGCTGTTCCACTCCAAGATATGGAATGCAGTTTTTGGAGAGAGGCATTCTGCGAAGCAAAAGAAACTGTACGAACAGTGTGACTATCGGATTCAGAGGGGAATGGTTATGACGTAGAATTCAGGCAAGTTTTTCAACTTATGTAAGTAGCCCAAAACTAGCATTCCTTTCATGCGATTTGGTGAGAATTCAGCATCCTTGCAGGTCTCATAGGAGCCTGCACAGGTATTCACATTCGTAGTCTTGGAGTAATGTTAACAATCTCTGAGATTGAGCTATCGGTATCAGATTTCGAAGAAACGTCAGAGAAGTAGTCAGTTCTAGGTATTGGGCGCTCTTGGAGAATCTGTTGGTTGGCGCTCTGAACACCGTAATTGGAAGTTAGTATCCCTACCCCTACCTTTGTTCTGGGTAACTCTGATGAAAAAGGTTGGCTAAGGGCTTTGCTCAGTGCTTTGCTAAGTGCCAGAGTACTTTTTCAGCACCGGCTTAGCATGAACTTGCTGTTGATGTCCACAATTGTGAGATCAGCTCCGCCCAAGACAAGCGCCTTGCTCATTGATAGTCCGAGTCTTCTCGTCCTGCCTGCGATGTAGAATCGGGCTGCTGGGAGGCTAGGCCTAACGGCAACTAGCGTCAAACCAACAATGACAAGCCCCCGAGTCGAGGGCTAGAAACGCTCGGCACGTGCCTGACCAGCCCCAAGACTCCCTGAGTTCCTCTATGCTTCACATATTCTCTATAGGCTCGTCAAATTATACCCCCCGTCGCCCCCGTCCCGAGCAAACATCTCCAATACTGGAGTCATTGGCATATGGCCTCTTGCCATTCCTATGGATGATGTAAAAAAGGCGGCAAACGAGGCTAGGCGAAGGGCTCGCAAATCACGAAGTCGAGGGCTTCGCAGAACTACCGGATGGTAAGTCCAGAAGTTGACCCGTTCATTCCTCAAAAATCTAAGACAACACTCGCCAGCCTCACGTGTCGGCGCCGTCACGTCAAATGTGACGAAGCTGTCCCAGCGTGCGAACGTTGCAAAAAGTGCCAGCAGATCTGTATCTATACGCCAGTCACGGAAGAGAGCTCAGTATCATCAGTGCCTACCCTCGAGGCGACTGCCCCTAAACATGATACAGAAGGCTCAGGGAATGTCCAAAGTGGCGCTGTGACTTCAGACAACCAAAGTCTTTCCCCTCGTGATCGATCGCCCTCAGAGTCATGGCAACCCCCTTACCGAGACCAAGATAGCGAACGAGCTGCAGGCCTTCTTCTCGATTTGAATACCGGAGATCCTTATGCCTCTTTCTCCGTTGAGAACGCCGTGTACTCATCAGCATCCGTCGTGTGCACCCAATCCTACATTGAGGACTATTCCGATGCCACAAACCATGCAGGGCTTACTCCTCCTGATGTGGCTTTCCATCGATGGTTTGGGTTGCTTGCAAACGATGCCGCGCAGCAAGACACTCTTTGGAGGTCACGAATGAATACACCCGATTCGACAGGCCAATATTTCCCGCTTGTTTCCTCACGGTCAGATACATTGCTTGTTGATCCCCTACTCGACACCACACCTATCGCTTCTTCTCCCGCTCTCGGGAAAACCCAGTCAATCAAGAAAGTTTCATGGAGAGGCACTGAGCCCGCCAAACTAAGTCACCATGAAGATGTTTTGTTCCAGAATTTTGTTCACAACGTCAGCGGCTGGGTATTGACATACAATCTTGTCTACATTATGATCTTTGTCTTGACTGACACACTATAACAGATCGATCTCCATGATTCGACACGGTGCTTCTCTGTAACTGTACCCCATCTAGCAGTGAGTCTTTATTTTAACGACCTAGTCAGACATAGCACACTTTCTCTTGCCCTCTTGTATTACTTTCCCCCACTTACTAAGAATTAGTTGCACGATGCTGGTCTAATGAATGCTATCTTAGCATTGTCGGCTCGCCAATTGTCCATCAATCCAGATACCCCCGTGGAACAGCGCGATCGACAAAGTGGATTACAATACTACTTCGAAACGCTTCGCTATCTACAAAAGGCTCTGCATTACGAGGCTTACACGGTTAGCCTCGAACTTTTATCAACTGCCCTCATCGTCTCTACGTATGAAATGCTTGATGACCACGGAAGCGGCTGGGAGCGGCATCTCGAAGGGGTTTTTTGGATACAAAGAAGCCAGGTTATTCATGGAGAATCAGGCGGTCTTAAACAGGCTGTTTGGTGGGCATGGTTGCGCCAAGACGTATGGGCAGCATACCGCGAGCGACGACCAACCTTGAGTTTCTGGAAACCGAATCAAGCCCTTAGTGGGATGACTCCGTACGAGCTCGCGCGTCGTTCGGTGTGGATTTTCGCAAAAGCTGTCGACTATTGCTCGAAGGAAGAAATTGAATCTGGTAAGGTGAATATCCACGCCAGAATCACCAGGGCAGACTTTCTCTTTTCAATACTGGACGAGTGGCTAGACAGCCTGGGTTCTGAGTTCGATTCAATGCCCAGACAATCCGGTGACTCTGTTGATATCTTTCAGCCCATTTGGATACATCCACCCGCGTTTAGTAAGACATCTTCAATGCCAAACAGAGCATGGTTGCTAATTCACGAAGGCGTCTCTGTGCAGCTTCACTACTCTGCTCGTATCCTAATTCTGCTTCATAAACCTTCTCTTGGAGGACTACAGAATCACAGAATACAGCAAAGGCAATTGACGGAGGCAGTGAAGAAGATTTGTGGAATTGCTCTGACTTTAACTGATGCTGCATCAAGTCTCGTATCATCTCAATGCTTATATATTGGTATAACCAGTCCTCCAATCAAAGTATCGGACGAGCGCTAACAGTTACATCAGCTGGATTGTGTATGGAACATGAGAGTGAAAGGAAAGAAATCCTTTCTCTCCTAGATTGTTGCCACCGAACTACAGGCTGGCCGACACAATCGCTCAGTGGAGAATTAAAAAAGGAATGACAGAAGACGGAATGCGAACTCACCTTGTAGATAAGGGGATATTCCTGGATCATTCCAAGCGAATAATCCGTGCTAAATGTAATGCCTCTGTGCTCAAGCAGGTCCATAAGCAGTTTTGTGAAGCAGTAGTTGTAGCATTCGAAATCAGGCGTCAGGCGTGACGAGAACTCGTGCAATGGTGATTTCCATACCCCACATAAATAGGAGATGTCATCGTGCATGAACGATTCGAAAATAGTCCCACCAGCAGTGTCCTCGTTTCGCGGGCTGGCAGCGAGCTTGCCAACCACTTTGGCACTTTACAACCAAACCAAGAACTTCCAACATCATACCACCATAATTTGTTCCAAGTATCTCTCTTCCTAAAACCTCGGTCATCCTTCGATATTCAACCCGACGAAAACATAGCCCCACCAGCGGATTGGAAAGCGAAAAACAAGAGCAACCAAGTCCTGCTCGCCGCCGAGAAAGGCAAGCACGGTGTGCTCGCTGCTCCCATGGGCTGTGACCTACTCCTCTGGGCTGCTTATTCGCACCGCTGCAGACGTCCTCTCTTGACCCCCTATACGAGCACATATCGTACAACATATAGATCACGCACAAGACTACAGACTCGTTAAAAATTGTGCTGATGAGCTGCCACTCGAAAGTATCATGATCGATATGAGCCATTACGAAAAAGAGGAGAATCTGGAGAAAATGTGCGAACTTGTGGCATACTGTCAAGAGAAGGGGATCGCCACTGAAGCAGAGCCGGGCCGCATTGAAGGAGGTGAAGATGGCATTATAGATACAGCAGGCATTGAGGGTAGTAAGACAACGCCGGAAGAAGTGCATGAGTTCATCGCTACCGGCGCTTGCTCCTGCATCTGGAAATATGCACGGAGAGTATTGGAGGGCTGGTCCCCAGCTAGACTTCCCTTGGTAAGTTAGAAGTACTCTTCCCAAAGTGGGAGATTGCCATGGGCTTATTGGACTGACAATGTTGAATTCTGGATGCGTAGGTTCCGACAGATTCGCGATGATGTCAAACAAAGATTCCGTATCGTTCTTCATGGCACCAATTGTTTTAAGCCAGAACTCTTGAAACAGTGTACATATTGATGAAGGATCCACCAAGATCAACGTTAACAGGTTTGTTTTGGATGATTATTATGACCACCTGAGAAAGAAGGTACCTAGTATGTCGTAGAGGCAGCTCATGGGAGAAGGAACGCAAAAGGTTGTGAACCTAACTGTCAGATGGATGGAGATATGTGGAAGTGCTGGACAGGCTGCTATTTGAATACCCATCAAACGAAATATTCGAACAGTCGGTAGAACTGACAGCTCCTTAAACTATGCTTTTCATGTGAATTTAGATGGGCAGAGGGCGCAGAAGATTATTCTAGCGTGGGAATCATTAAGTCGCGGGAAATTGAATAAGTCCAAGCTTGTTCATACTATCAAAGCCTACCCTTCAGTCAGTCTAAAGATACGTGGCCGCGACCAAACGTCTTACCACAACCTTGTAACAGCGAAAAATGGTAGGAGATCGAAACTCGTTTATAAGATCGTGAAGCCCCCATCAATGATAACATTCGACCCGGTCATATAGCTAGATCCATCACCTGCTAGAAAAATGTAAAGCTGGATTTGGTCTTAGTACCTCTGAGGCTAATATTGGAAAGTGGAACTTACTCCCTTCAATTCCTGAGGGGCGCAAACGCGACGTCCCGGGATCTGGCCAATCCAAAGGTCTAACAGCTCCTTGGGCTGTCTTGTCAACACTAGAGTCGTCAGATGATTTGAATCCTAGATGAGAAGAATGAGCCTCTGGACATACTTTCAGTCATGGTGTATCCCGGCGACACGCAGTTAACTCTTGCGAAGTCGACCCATTCGACAGCTAGACTTTTGGCTAGTTGGAGAACACCAGCCTTGGATGCGTTGTATGCTGCCTGCGTTTGCGGAACGTTCACCAGAGTGGCGCTAACAGAAGCCGTTACGATGAGATTCCCTCTTCCTTGCTTCTTGAATATCTTTCCAGCTGCCAAAGCAGTCCACATGGCCCCGTCATAGTTGACGCTATTCATGTATCTCCAAGTATCTTCATCATATTCGAGAGAAGGAACGTTTTGGCAAACACCAGCATTCGCCACGACAATATCCAGGCTGCCAGCTCCAAATTCTGCAGCCACCTGATTGATGGTTTGGGTGATCTCCTCCTTCTTAGTAACATCTGCATAGTATGCCTGCACCCGTGATCCGGTTGCCTTCGATATTGCTGCAGCAGTCTCGGCGGCATCAGTTGACGTTCTGTAAGTAAAGGCAACATCAGCCCCAGCTTCGGCAAGTCCAGTAACAACCTGAAGGCCGATTCCTCTTGAACCCCCTGTCACCAAAGCTATCTTGCCCTTGAGAGAGAAAACGGACAGAACTGGAGTGTTTAGATCGGCCGGTTGAAAGAGAGGCATTACGGCGATGGAGAGCTTGACTTGGAGCGACCTTCTACTGAAATGAGCAGGAATCTTCTTGTGTTTCTTTTTAAACAAACGGTGGGAATATTGGCATGGAAATCACACTTCCCCACAAGAACCTTTCGCTTCTTTATAGAATTCAAGTGGCATAAAACCATTCAGATTCATAAGCCCGAATTCAGTTGTTGAACCAGTGTAAGGTGTTCTCACCAGAGAAACACACATGCTTAGAGCCCCCGAGACGAGGCACGTTTTGACAACCGAAGCATTGAGTCTTCACATCGCTATGTCGAGTGCTGAGTCTGAGCAAGAGATTCTGGACTCTAAACCATTCCGGACCCCCGACTCGAGGACAATTGATGTCTTAAGAATAAAACTTCTGAACGTGCCCAATCGAAATGTGATATACCCCGTAAAGCACCATATGCGGACTCCCTCCGCGTTCTCATCAATTCGAGGAATCAACTTTCATCGATTGTTCCCTTTTCGTCTTATAGATGAACTCAAAAACCTTCGTGTATGACTGCCCTTCATATCTTCATATTTTCGCGTCTACATGTTTAGGGATTGTCTCTGAAGGATCCCCAATTGCTATCCTAGATAGGTATTCAATAATTATGCATCAATACTTCTTTTTATAGCGACATATATAGTTTGGTTGGTCCATAGGACAGAAAAAGATCTCTCGGAATTCACTGGAAGTGGATGCGGCGATGTGCAGATGTATACGAGCGCATTAGAATTGCTATGTATCCTATCATGACCCCTGGGAACGCGTCGCGCTGCGCCTCATTTAGAAGCGCTGTACCGTCAAAGTTAACACTTTACACACCAACACATCAGTATTAAGAACCCTTTCCACACAAATGTTTATGTTTCGACAGCAATCATTCAGGTCCATTAAAGTACTACATCGTGTCACCCTCCAAAACAGACACCACCAACCGCTCCTAACCCCATCCGCTCACATCGCCCAACAATGGAGGAGCACGATCGCTCGCCATATAAACACACATTTTCATGCAATCCATTCCGTGAACATGTTTGCGACAACCCACAAATCTTTTCACACCAAAGTTTCGCTTCATGATGACTTCGACTCAGAGATCGAAGTGCACACCTCTACAGCCGCCTCTGCGGTGGTTGCAATGACAAGACGAGGATGTATCCGTGCCCATCGCAGGAGAAGTGTGATTTATTAGCTTCGCGGGAAGAGAGATATGAACGGATGATGGATAATGTCTTGAGCCTCTACTCCATGGAACAAGTTCGCCTCGCCTACGCTCTTGATAAGATGATAAAAGAGATTCCCAACCTTAACGTAAAAACAAGTCGATGGCACCGAGAGGAAGTTGTAAGGCGTCTGTCTCCCGTTCTCGACATCGTCAAAATAAGGGACAGGTATTGGTGCAATAAGCAGCGAGTCGATGCTTTGGACTTTAAACTGTGGATGTTCTATCGGGATTTGGATATGGATGTTTGATAGCCATGATCTTCTCATCGTCGACATGTCAAAGTAGAAGGGGTTTTCGAGCTAGCCTGCTTGCTATTCACTCCTGAACGAAGCTGGCTGGTTCTCCTAAGCGTAGCCATTATCACACATTGCCGAGAATCTATAAATGTAACCCAAATCTGGGATGTTCACAGAAAGATCAAGAAAGAAAAATAAGACGCGCCGCATTTTTTCACTGAAGAAAGACAGATACTCTTCGCTATGCCCGGCGTCATATAACAAAGCAGAAAGTGTCACCGTCACAAAAGTCTTTTGAATGCATCTATTAAGACTTGGTTCACTGTTGGATTTTGGCAGATATGATCCTTTAGTTTAGCTAGATAGGGAATTTCGTATCCATACCATCGGTACTTACTTGAAAGAATGTGAAAGTAAGTATACACATGGCTTTTCTCTCTTCCCACGCCTCATATTGGCTTGCAGTCTTCTTGGTCTTTTGCTAAGAGAATCCTTTAATCAGAACATAGGCTTTGCGAGATATTGTATACCGACTTACAAATGCTGTTTTTATAAGTCTTTTCGAGAATCCGCCAGTCGCTCGTCTACTCAGTGCCCGGATTCCCTCCCTCCAGGAACTTGAAAAACTGAATCAGATTCCCATCCGGGTCCGAAACCTCAAACTGTCGATAGCCCCAAGGCTTATCCTCAATATCCTCAATAATCTTAACAATTCCCTCCTTTTTTAGCTGCTCATAATACTTATCCAGCTCCGTCGTCCCAAGGGCAATCATGGCCGACGAGGTTCGGAATTCAGTCGCATCGGCGCGGAAGATGTAGATGTTCGCGTCAGACTTTTTCCCCATGGCGACGGAGCACATGAAGGCTACCGATGCGTCGTCGTGCTCGATTGAACCGAGGTGGAAGCCCAGTTGTTCGGTGTAGAATTTGGCAGTGCGAGTGACATCTGAGCAGTGGAATTTAGGGATGATTTTCCAGGCTGAGGTTGCGAGTTGGCTTTGCGGGTGAGCCATGGTGGACTGCTTGCTGTTTTTGAAGTAAACTTGCGGAGGCTTGGGTTCGTCTCGACTTATATTCTCAAAGAGTAAACCTACCTAGGTAGGGTAGCGCTCGTATCTCGTATGCAAACCGATGCCTATCCTTGCGCTAGCTTCTTTCGGAAGATATCGTCTTGACACAGCGAATAATGCGTCTCACGAGGTTTGGGTTGTGCACAGCAGCCTTGGGGAATAAATATTTGAACGAATCTGGGCACTCGGTACTGGCTCTGGTCTTGTGATTGCTGAGACTGGAAGAGAAACTGACAAATATGACGTATGGCTTTTTGGCGCTTAGCGTGGCATTACACATGACTTCAGGCAATCCCGCACGATGGCATACGGTTTTGGGCTTGCTCTCTGGGGAAAGCAGAGAGTACCCCAAGTGCCATGAATATTTTAGCAGGTGACTTAAGTTTCTTGTCTGAAGTTTTGCGGTTTTAGGCGGGTTGGTTACGCTTTGAAGTGGGAGTACCTCGCAATTCGTAATGTCTCACAATAACACTGGTCGCCACATCTGTCTGTTGCCGGGAAAATATAGGAGATAGACAACGCAACAGGTGGAAGCTCCGTTAGTAAGAAGGGCAGTCCATCTTTTGTTGAAGATTGCCAAACGAAGTTCATATCTCATATTCCTAGTGCTAGTATTGTTCATGCGAAGCTGAAGATTTCAACATTACTGATTTAATAATCATATCAGGGTTTGCTAGATCACAAGAGTTACTTCCAAAATTGACATCTCAATCAACCCTACTTGCGATAGCTCGCAACGTGACCACCAGGCAGAGTCGTT
The DNA here is from genome assembly GCA_010015725.1 of Amniculicola lignicola CBS 123094. NCBI lineage: Eukaryota > Fungi > Ascomycota > Dothideomycetes > Pleosporales > Amniculicolaceae > Amniculicola > Amniculicola lignicola. Next base: position 471,875 of record ML977577.1, read on the forward strand.
ACCCCTGGAACCAGAATTAGCACTATCTTTTACGTTCAACTGCAGTAACTTACAATCGTCAATCTCCTCCTTGACCACTCTATCAACAGTGCACTTGTTCATCGCTTCAGCGCTTTGTGTCTTCAAGGTTGGACAGCTGACGTAGCAAGGAGAATCCATAGCCCTTTGAAGGGAATCATCCTTCCATCCGAAAATATAATCGCCGTGGTTTGCATAGCCGGTGCTAGACACAGATCAGCTCATGAGATAAGAATGTCTGAGAGGTATCCTACCCATCGCCAAAGCTCCATACGAAGGGCTGGGAGCCATCTTCAGGCCAGTCATCCTTGTTGTTGAATGGCCGAGTGTCCCATATCACTTCATAGAACAATTGAGGCATACGGACAGGATGCGAGGCAGGGCAAGGACCGCCGGTCTCAAAGGTTCCGGATTCTGGGTATGCCATGTGAGCCATGTGATCGGGTGAGTCAAGGTTTACACCATCCCAGCAGCTGTTCCAGGCTTGTGTCAGTACGTATACATGCATCTACGATATAGGCCAAACTTACGTTGGGAAACGAACAGCAGTCATGATGCCGCCCGGGCAAGGAGTCGAGGGGAAGTCCAAAATCTGGGGGTCTCGTGTCCCAATATTTTGCAGGCAAGTGAACGTTAGCTGTCGAAAGCGTTCGGCTTGGGATTTAGTTCGCGCATTGACATCTCCTATGTACATGCGGAAACCCTAGGATTGTTAATCTCTTTAAGCGAACACATCGGATCGTTGGGAGGACATACAGGCTTGAAAGCGGTGACCTTGGAGGTTTGCTGGAAATTGTAAAGACCGTCTTGCATGTAGTACACCGTCATGCCTCCATTTACGCCGTTGAACCCTGCATTGGGCAGTTGGGTCACTCTCTTATAAGTTCCGTTCTTGGCTTTGAAGTATCTGATCACTACTTAGAAATGGTTCTTGTAGATGTCGAGGCTATGGTGACTTACAAGATCGCAGTCCAGTAGTTGGAAAAGTCTTCACTGAATTCGCATGAAGTGCAAGTAGCCTCAGCCGGGATATCTTTCGACGGGTCCATGGTGGTATTGAATGCATTCTGGTGGAATTTAGCTGGAGGCTAGTTCACCCAGACTTTTTGAGCACTCACTCCTCCTAAAATTTGGTGAATATGTGGAGATGGCGCTGAGCCTGGATTGACCAACGGGTCGCGGCGATCAATGACTAGCTGCGCACAAGGAAACCTGAGAAGCGCGTTCACGGGTGCAAGAAGCCCAAGTGAAGCAACGAAGCCCCACTTCATCATGTCGTCTAGAGTTTTCCCGTTATGTAGTAGTGACTGGTGGTGATGAACGGGGAGTTGAGTAGTCTCTTATAGAGCAGGTTCAGCGAAAGTGATACTTGGGTCGGGAAGGTGCTTTGAACGACTGGGAGGTCTCTCGGAGAACCTGGGCGGCGATTAACAATAAACGTGGGCCACTATCTATCCGGGCCCTTCCATCTCGGCCTCGTGCGGGTCATGGTACACGATTTGGTATCGTGATTAAATGTGTGTTGCGTCCCGGGTTCCTCTTTCGTATCGTCTGGGTGTTGATCCACAAGTTTCATGTTAACCTTTGGGTATCAACACTTGGCTTCGCAGCAATGTCTTCACTAAGGTGGTATTATCCTGATATCCAGAGTGCTTTTGAGGGTTCCAGGAAAGGCTTTCCTGCAATCTCATTGGATCGTTGATTGTCGCGCCTCTTGAACTATCTACGCGCCTGGGTACTGTAAATGGACGCCATATCGATGTCTTGAACAGCGTTTCGGCAGTTGATTTTGAAGACTGAAAATTTCCATTCCGCCTTCTGTTGGCGTCAAGGCTTGGCATTAAAATACCTTTAATTGGCAGTCCGGAAGGGTGGGGTGGCTGATGCTAGCTGTTATTGTTGTTGAGGTTACGCGAGCCTATATGCATATTACTCCATGTTGCGCCAAGCTGCATGGGGGAGACCCCCAGATTGACCCCCATACGTAGACAGATTAGAATCCTCGGGCCCCCATTCTTGGTTCGACTAGTTAAGAGCCTCACAGAATATCTATGGGTTACGCGGATCAAGCTCGTTTCTCTCATTGGATCCCCCAAGATGTCCGAGCCGGGACATAAGGAACTGCAAAGTCCACAGCCTTCATCTTCCGCTACTATCGCTCGGCCTTGATGGTATGGCGATTCCGCAATTCTCCCTGTCCGTGTTCCTGGACCGAAGCGTTATTTTCCGGGTAGAAGATGCTAATTAATATGAACCATGTTGAGATTCTTAACTGTGATTCCTCGCATTGTAAAGATACTTTTGCGGTCGAAACTTCTCCTGGTTTTCCACCTTCGAGATACTCTTTACATCCGCCGAGCCGCATTATAGTCTGTTGTGGGACGTGACTCATTCTCAGATTTTCTAGCCATCATGAAGGTGTCTTCACTTCTTGCCCATGTGTGCTTTGCGTCTTCTGTACTGGCCGCGTATGATCAGAATCGCGCAGGAGCAGTATTAAAGGCTCCAGAAGGAGATCCTTTTCAGACAGTCACTGGAACGTTTACCGTTCCAAACTTAACTGGGAATTCCAAACTGTCTATCTGGGTTGGCATAGGCGATTCCGTTGCGCAAGATTATGCAAGTACCATCTGATCGCAGTGTGTGGTAATCTCTTACAAATGCAGGTTCTCGGTGGCGGTATCGTTTTCAATCGAACGCTAGCAACATGGTCTGCTTGGTTTCCTGGTAGCTACATCGTGCCGCCAGAAAAGCAATGAAACTGACAATTCTACCAGGTGCAGCAATTGACACAACGAGTCAGGTGAATATCTCCCTTTTGGAATCCAGCAAATCGGACACACTGACAGTGTGGTAGGTCCCGGTCAAAGCCAGCGATCAAATCGTTGTAACGGTCACACAGACTTCAGCCACTGCGGGTACAGTTCAACTGGAGAATAAGACGCAGAACAAGAAGTCGATCCAAGAACTTGCTCTCCCTGCTTCCGCTTCCGAAGATGTGTCTCTTGCCAATGTGGCCGATTGGGTAGGGCTCTCTGGTCTAACAAAATTGGGCATTTCGCTGATGAGATAAAGTGGGTGCAAGCTTACCAGGCGGCCGGCGAACTTGTCACTACTCCAAACTACGGGACATTGGCCTTCACGGCGTGTTCTGCCACCACTGCGAGTGGGAAGAGCGTTCCCTTGACGGGTGCCGGAAGATTCGAGGTTCAGGGTACATCAGGCCAGGTATACTCGGTGACTACTATCACGGCGGATGGGGTGAGCGTGCGCCGGTCTGCGAATCCTGTGAGGCGTCGGGTGTAGTTCATCAATGAACTACGGTAGCGTAGCCGTAAGAAGAATCAAGACCGAATATATGTAGCAGTAATGCCATTACATAAGCTTTCGCGAGAGCCCACACGTATCCAACCAGCAAAGGAAAGGGCGGCGGTGCTACTGTAGAGTTGATATGATAGCAGTGGGGCAATGTTGGATGAAAAGGAGGCCAACCCTGAGGCAGTTGTACCTAGGTGGCGGAGGTCCGGTTAAGGTTTCTCTAGCGTCATGGGGCTTGGCATCCAGAGCCGGCCAAGGTGGAACTCAAAGCTCAAATGCTCTTGCACCATCACAGGTGCACCATGGCCGTGCCCCGGCTCCCGTTCCTGTGGCCGATGCTATTCAAGCCATTGAAGGCCTCCAGATCTGTACCCCGCCTCCAAACAGCTCCACACGCGCGTTCCTCACGCACACTGACCTCGGCTGCCCGCCACGCTGAGGGCCCCTCCATCCAGCGTTATGGCACTGCGCAGGAACCAGCACCACATCTACGGGACGCAAATGCGAGCCTGCCCCAGGAGAAGCCGGAGGAAGTCAAGCCAACAGCGACCAACCCAGCACCAGAGCCGGTAGAAGAGGAGGAAGAGGAGGAAGAAACAGCTCCGACCGCCACCCCAAGCGCACAACCAGCCAAAGCTGCCTCCACCGCCGACATTCCCATACCAGAGTCCGCTCCCGAGCCTCCACAGCTAGCAGAACCGAAGCCGCCAGACACGGTGCTTCACATGCCCTCGCCCGCCGAAGAAGAGGAGCGCAAGCCACCACACCTCAAGACCCCGCGTTACCTCCACCACTTTGACACCTACGGCCTCGTGAAACGTCTGGCGAAAGGCGGATATACCGAAGAGCAAGCCATAACCACCATGAAGGCTGTACGCGGCCTCCTCACCGACAACATGGAGCTTGCGCGCGAGGGCTTGGTTAGCAAGTCAAAGGTTGAAAACGGGACCTATCTCTTCCGAGCAGCGTGCAGTGAGCTGCGGACCGAAGTTGGAAATAGCCGAAAAGGGGAGATTGAGAAGGCGAGGACGGAGCGGAATCAGTTGCAGCACGAGGTGGATATACTGAACCAGCGACTGACGCAGGAATTGATGAGTCTAAAGGATGAGCTCAAGGGATTGTTCGATGACAGAAAGATGGTGGTGAGGCAGGAGCAGAGGACTATGGAGACGAAAGTATGTCCATTTCAGAACATATCCTAGTGGTCAATCGTGCTAATTCCCCGCAGATCCAGGAGCTCAACTACCAGATCGCCGTCACGCTGAACTCCGACGCTCGAAGCGAAGTCGAGGGTCTGAGATGGGTCCTGACTCGGCGAGCTGCCATAACTGTAGCTGTCTCTGCACTCATGCTCCTCGGCTCTCTGCGATATATGACCTATGTCTCTCACGTCCAAGAAGAAGAAAAGAAAGCGCACAAAAGAAAGCCGCCCTCAGGTGAAGACCACAACAACGGCGGGAGCCCAGTCACCAGAGACAATATTATTGGCGGTGAGCTTCTAGCTACCGAAGGAGGTGTATCATTAGGTTAAATTCTTTTGATACTTGGAAGTCATAATATGTCACTTAACCTCTATATTTCAAGGTGATATCTACAGTTTATGTTTCTTTTCTCCACTGGCGATCTTCCTGAACTCTTCCTGCGGCACTCCCTTCAAGAACCTTTGCAACCCCGCAAACACCTCCTCCGCCCCCTGTCTGTCCAGCGTATCCATGTATGGTTTCTGTATCAACTTCTTTATCCCCACAAGACTTTCGCCGTTCAGGTGATTCCCAAGTCTGTCATCAACCTCCTTCAGCACTTCCTCTAAGAATTTGGGACTGTCCTTGGACCCAACATCTATAACTTTGTTCACAAATCCGGTCTGAACCAGTTCGTCGCACGAGATGCGCTTGCTCATGATAAGCGCCTCGTTTGCTTTGCTGATACCAAGTCTACGCACGAATCCGATAGATGAGTTTCCTTCCGCGACCAGGCCGAGAGATGAGAAGGGGGTCAAAAGGAAAGAATGTGGAGCTGCGTAGATGAAGTCGGAGAATGCGATGAGCGCAGCAGAGAGACCAACTGCAGGGCCGTTAAGCGCTGTGACAAGAATCTTAGGGTGCGAGTAGAATGCTTGGGTTATGTGGAGGTTGTTGGCGACGAAGGATTTGAGCCAGTGTGCGCGGAGGGCATCGCCGGTGGGTTGTTCACCGCTTCCTATTGAGACATCTGCTCCTCTGCGCGGTGTCAGTCTACGAGGTATCGGGCTACGAGTCAAGCATGTTGTAGGCCTGAAGACTAAGAATTGGTACGAGATGGTGTGAGAACATACGCTGAGAAATAACGCCCTTTTCCAGTGAGAACTGTGATGAAGATGTCATCTCTTGCTGCGACTTCATGCATTGCCACTGCAAGCTTAAAGTACAACTCTTGATTCAACGCATTGAGTTTCTTCGGTTGGTTGATTGTGATGATGGCAATTTTGTCGCGATATTCGACCAGGATTCCATCTTCGGCCATGATTTGAATGAAGCTGTACAATGGAGGTTTCGAGTTCTACAGGAGGGGTTGAGATGAGAAGAATTATTAGATCTAAAGAGTTTATGCGGTTGAAGTTCAGAAGCTTGGGAGCTCCAGACCGACAGCCGAGGCACGAGAGCGTTGCGGAGAACGAATTACTCGATCTTGATAGGTCGGCGAGGGACATGTCCTTTCTTTGAGTTGAGCATTATCAATCAAATCCTTCGCGAGACGTGCTTCAGACTGGGAATTTGCTATGGTCACCGTCACTTCGCGATGTCTCAACGATGCAACAGAGCAACCAAGGCAGATCACACTCTCCCCGCGACCTCTCTTCCAAGCCCGCATTCATCTCCGAACCATCTCCCGCCGTAAATGCGCTCTTGCAGCGCCCCCGCGTCATGCTCACCAGTGCCCGCCTCACCTGGGCAATCTGGTCAATTGCACCATCTCGTAAATCATTCACTACTCACGAACTGATCCATTTGATTCATTTCTTCATTTAGCAGTTCTACCCGAATATCCCATGACAAACGACCCATTGAACGGCTGACATGTCTAACGCAAACACCATGAGCATACGACGCTGAGAACACCTTCCCCTTTCCTCTTCCTCGGCTTACCCTCCCCGACAGTCGCTCTACATTCCCAACCGCTCCCACGGATTGCGCTACACGATGCGCCATGTCAATGCCTCTAGCATAGCCGTGGGCTTGCTCTGCGGCCCCTTCATTTGCGCCTACATCGTCTTCACAAGTTGCTGCTGTCCTGGGAGATTGCGCCGCAGTAGCGATTGCGATGAGAAGAAGAAGTTTGAACGACGACAGATGATGGCTCCGAAACCTCTCGCTGTTCGTCCGCTCGAACACAGCCTCACTATCCCTGTCCCCGATTTCGAGAAGACAAGATCCGCAGGCCCGAAGCGGGGGAAGACGGCGCAGCAATTGCAGTGCAAGATGATGAGCCTGCCGCTTGAATTGAGGGAAATGATATACAAGGCGCTGTTGGGAAACGATACAATGCACATCGTGCTCAAGGAGACGAAGTTGGGGCACTTGAGGTGCAAGGCCTCAACTTTGGAGGACTGTCCTGTGGTCAACGAGGTCGGGAGTCCGAGTCGAGAGTCGTGCTGGGGACATACGGATAGCGCCAACATCATTACAGATACCTGTATGTCTACTGGTGGTAAGATTGAGCCTACAGATGGAGATATTCTTCCGCTGCTCCAAACCTGCAGACAGATGTAAGAATACCGCATTCACCAGGATTGGCTATCCCAAGATAACAGGGCTGACAACATGACAGATACTCCGAGGCCATTCCAATACTGTACAAAACAAACACGTTTTCATTCAACGATTTAGACAGTCTCCGTCATTTCACAGCAACTATTCTCCCAGTCCGCCTATCCCTCATTCGATCCATCACCCTCGAATGGTGCATGACCTGGCCCATATATGACGTCATCGCACAAACCCTCCTCCTTTCTAACCCGGCTCTCTACCCCCCGAACGATGAAGCTACCTGGGAAGAATCATGGCGTATCATTGCTACTATGCCCGGCTTGCAGAAGCTTCGGGTCCGTCTCTTCTATTTTGAAGGGTTTCGGAATTCACTGGCTGAAATGGCGATTTTGGCACCGCTGATGGAGGTAAAGACTCCGTCGGATTTCGTGGTCACGGTCAATTGGTTAGGGGAGGATGTTGAGGGTGCCCCGTTCGTGCTAGTTAGGCCGGAGGTCGACATGGTAGATGAGGAGGATGCTTGGTGAACCAGATGGAGCCACGCTTCAAGCCTTGTGATGTGATTGCATTTATTGTACGATAAGTGTCAGACTTGTATATATCTTCCTTGGTCTCTAGTGTTGCATAGAATTCATTCGTCCCTTTCCTTAAATGTGTTGAAAGTAGCGTAAAAGATTCTGTAGAGAACGCGAGTACACCCACACTCCAGCAGGCGATATTAAATTCAAGAATGCCCATTTGCATAATGCCAAAGGCTGTCAAAAATTGCAAGCATTGTACCTTCCTAATCCGGTTAGCTTCAACATCTTGACATCTACCCACTGAACCCTTCGAGAGCATTCTACATGTCAAAGCCCACGCCCTACTCCCTTGATATGCTTCATGACTTAAATTCCGCCCACTGGTGAACAGGTCTCAGTATATAAACCGTCCAAACATTTGGGTCATGCATGCGCTTCTACACTTTCGCTCCTAAACAATTGCATATCCGGCCGCAAGCCCTCCTTCACAGGTTCATAGTCAACCGATCTAAGCTTCAAATCCAGAAGCGTTCAATCTTTACAATGTCGCCTCCCGGAGCCATCAACAAAGTCCCAGAAACCAAAACAGACGCTCTATACCAAAAGAACGGCACACTTCACACCCACACCACGACTCTATCCTCCATCACGCCGCTCGCCACATTCCCCCCCGAAATCCAAGCATTGTACCAAAAGCCTACAGTCAAATCAGAGGCGGAAATTCCCCAAAAATCACCCTACGTTCTCACATTCCCCGAAACGATATTCCACGCGCAAGGAGGCGGCCAGCCCTCAGACACCGGAACCATCACACTCCACCCCTCATCCCAAGACAGTTCTACTCCCCCCTCAACGGAACAAGGAAAAGACGAAGAAGCCCCCACCTTCCACGTCCACAGCGTCCGCAAAGCCTCCTTAGCAATCCTCCACATCGGCACCTTCAACCCGCCCTCATCCCCCTCCCTCTTCACCACATCCCCATCCTCACCCCCACGCCAAATCACCCAATCCCTCAACATCCCATCCCGAACCCTGCACTCCCGTCTCCATACTGGCGGCCACGTCCTCAGCCTCGCCATCCGCTTCCTCAGTACCTCTTCCCCTTCCACCCTCCCCCCCTCCCTCAAGGAGGTAAAAGCATCGCACTATCCCGGCGCCGCTTTTGTCGAGTTCCAAGGCCTGATCCCCGGGACTGCGAAAGGGGATATACAGGCCCAGGTCGATAAGTTTGTGGCACATGATTTAGATGTGAAGGTGCATTTCTGGACGCCCGAGGAAGCGGCTGAGAAATGTGCTATGGTGGGAGAAGGCATTAAGGGGGGAGAGGAGGGCGTTAGGGTCGTGGAGATTGGGGATGTAGGGAGTTATCCGTGTGGAGGGACGCATGTCTTGCGGTTGAGTGAGTTGGGGAGAGTGGTGGTTAGGAATATTAAGCGGCAAAAAGGGGTGAGTAAAGTGAGTTATGAAGTGGTGGACGTGTAAAATAGATTGAATATCAGCACAAACGCATGGAGTCCCAGTACCACATATTCAAATATAATTCAGGTCCAAACGAGGGGGGAATATTTTGTTTGTGTAGTTTGGGGGAGATATGGGCATATGATCTTGAATCTTCCTACCTATGTTAACCTACCCAGATGGTGATGATCTTGTACTCTCGTCGAATCTCGCTTTTGGTATCAAATCCTTTCCCACGCCGCGCCATGCATTCCCTACGATTATGCCATCCCAAGCCAATCACGTACTCAGATAACGGTTCAGATTGCAAGTGGACAACCAACTCACTCTGCACTATTGTCCACCCATTCAAAGGTATTCGGCCAAAGCGGCCTTGACCTCCGGTTGCAGTCTATCCTGCACCAAATGCTCGATCCGTCCACCATGCCTCGTATTTGCCTCTTTCAAGTATCCTCCTACCCAAGCTTTCACATCCGTAATCTCCGGGAAGGGATCTTGAGGAGCCTTCTTGCACGTATTCAGCTGTGTAAAGCCGACCCCAAAGCCTAGTTCATCCACATCTTGATCGGGGATGATATCATCGGCCGCTGAAGGGACGGGAGGGTTGACGAGCAGTTCTAGGAGGCGTTGGGTAGTAAGACTCCAGCCCTTTGGATACCTGTCATATGTTAGGGATGGACTACAACAAAGTGCTATACGAGGAAACATACCGATCAACAAAGGCTTGAGAGTCTGTTAAGGTCTTGGTGTAGGACACTACCGCTGTCTTACGGTCCGTCGGACGAGAGAGCTTTTGGGTATCAGGGAGAATAATGGTGAGGTAGATTTGTTTGAACACACTAAAATATGTTAGCTTCAGTTTTCAAGAACCAGAAGAAAGCACTTACTCGCGCTGCACCTTATCAGTAACAGCAATGAAGAAATCAGCACCCATCCCCTTCTCCTGACGGGCAGATATGAAATGGTAGAAGCAAATGAACTTCTGCCGTAAGTTCTCCGTTCCCGTGCTCGACAAGCGCGTCATCATCAGTTGAAGGATGGTGACGAAGAAACGCTCGAGGACGGCAAGAGGAATGTAGGTGATCAAGGTTTCAATCAGCTCGAAGGCAGATGACTCATGTGCCTTGGAGGAGACGAGTTTCTGAAAGATGCCCAGAATGGGTTCGATCTGGTCTCTGGCAATGATGCCCTCTACGTCACGGGGAATCATGGCCTTGAGGAAGCGTGCTAGAGCCGGCACATTGCCCCGCGTTTCCCACACTGCTGGCTTGATAATGACATCCAGGAGTGCAACGTAGAGATCGGAGAGTCGCCCAGAAGGATTTGCCTCCAAGAGGGCAGCGAAGAGCTGGAAAACGTAGGGCACAAACTCCTGGACATCCTCCTGAAGAATGGATGCAAATGGGTCGTACAAAACGGTCTCGAGATTGGCACCCTGGGAAGGCCCGGCAAAACGGATGACAGCCCCGATGCTCTCAAACAGGAAGTACTGGAACCGGGGATTGCTGGGATTATGCCGGATGACTTTGGTGATGTTGATCAAGTTTGTCAAAACCAAATCTGTGAAAGGAAGGACGCCATCCCGAATGAAGATGAGCACTCGCATAGTGCACTTCATCAAGAACTCATTCTCCTGGATCTTCTCTGGTCTGGAGTCTTTGGTGATGAGCTTGAAAAGATGAGAGAGCAAATCCTTAGACACGTTCAACACGTCGTTTTTAGAAATGATAGGCTGGCGATCGTTGTCAGTCATGAACAACGCACGCTCCACGGCAATGGCGGCGTATGTGTGAATAACATAGTTTGGACTGCCGAGCTGATTGACAAGAAGCGGGAAGGCAGCTTGCCACAGCTGCGGCGTAAGCTGGCTTCGGAAGATGTATATGTACTTTATGGCATCGACCTGGAGAATTCCGTTTCCGCCAGTAGACTCGAGATCGGATGCAATGTGCTGCTGGAAGAAATTGAGAATGTCTAGATGGGGGTTGACACTCAAGACTCCCTGTGCGGCAGTCGCAGTGCCCTTCGCAGCTATAGCACAGAAGAGATAGGTCGCAGTGTCTTTTGATCGCCAGTCACTGCTATCTTGCTGGTACTTTGCGAGATATTGGTCTACATAGGTCTTTGCCGTGTTGGTGACCAGGTCCTCGAATTTGGACATGAGCTGCCGGAGAAAGGTGGTTGCGGCACGGCGTCTGGTGTCGTTGTCAGAGCCTTCCAGGTCCCTGCGGATGAACTCAATAGGCTCATCCTCAAACAGCTCCATGTCAGATTCCCTGAGTTGGAGGTTGGGAATGATGACACTCTCCATCACTTGGACTAGCACTTTCTGGTCATTGAAGGGCTGGGCAAATTGTGTGCCGGCAATCGCAGTGAGAAACTGGAGGGCTCGGCTGACCAAGATGTCATATTTCGTCTCCATTCCGATATGCATAAGGAAGTTCCATGTTGTGTCTACAAAGCTGCTGAGCTGGGTACCAAAGGCGTCCTCGTACTTTTGCGTGTAGAGCATCAGGGCCTCGAATATGCCGGCTTTCAAATACTCCAAGACACCCGATTCGCCATCATCGTCGGTATGTAGAGCTGGGTTGTCGTACGTGAGATACTTGTGCAGAAGCGCCGAGATGGCTGCAAGATGGTCCTCGAAAACTGGGGGCAGATCCTGGCAGGACAAATCAAAAAAGAGCTTGATGATCAGCTCGAGGGTCGTGAAGGCCTCTTTCAGGGCAGCGGGGTTGTTTTGCGAGCTTTCTATTAAGGTGTCGGTGTTCTGCAGGAGGGTGAGGAACGGCGCGCCGAACTTGGTCAGGACGTGGTTGATCTCAGTGAACAGGTCGTCGGAGCGGAACAGCGGCCGCCATCGCTTGAAGATGGAGTGGGCGACGCGCAGGACGCCGTTGTTGACCGTCGTGTTGTTGGGAGTGAGACGGGAGACGAGGTCGTCTACCAGCGTGTCCCACCGCGCATAGAAGTCGCTGTCGGCGATGGTGCTCACCGCCTCGCCGAGCTGGGCCTGCAGGTTTGGCGGCACCGACACCATGAGGCCGATGAGCTCGCGCTTGATGGCGACCACCTCTTCCTCCGGCAGGCCGTAGTTGCCATCCTCGTCGACCCAGGCGCGGCGCACGAAATTCTTGAAGTACAGGGCGCCCGCGAGGCGAGTCGTAGGCGACAGCTCGCTGGACTGGACGATGTGCAGGAGGGCTAGCGAGAAGTTCGGCTTCTCCGACTCGGCCTTCAACGCATCTTCGGCTGGCGGGCGGTCAGCCGGTGTTTGGAGTGAGGGAAATAACGGGATATCATGATGGAATGGCTGCGAGCGGACAGGCTCGAACTGGGCGCCGCGAGGGCGGGGACAGGACCCCCGCGGCGGCGTAAACACACCCGACTTACCTTGCTTTCGCTGCTGCGGGTGCAGGCTGGCGTCCAGCAGCTGCGCGATACTCGACAGGTCGGCGGCCATGGCGGCGAGACAGCGCACCGCAGAGGAACGAGAGCGTGCGGTTGTGTGGTGGGCGGGCGTGGGAGGGCGGGGAGCGATGGCGGTGTATTTGGCGTCTGTTTGGGACCTGCAGCTTCCTGGGATTTTGGCAAACGTCAAGCGCGCTAGCAGCTAGCGGCGGGCCCGTGCGCCAACCCCAGATTCTGGTTTTCACAAGGCGCGCAGGCCTCAGCACCCCCGTGACACGTTGGACCATCCCGCCGACCTTTCTCGCCCTCTCTCCCTTACATCACCCCACGGATGACCACACGTTACTAGCACGCCTGCACCCGCCAGCGCCGCCTCCCGGGCAGCTCCCTCCAGCGCTCTGCTCGCTGTAAATGGGCGCCCACACCCCTCCGCCGCCGACCCAACCCCTCGCTGCCCTCGCTGCCCTCGCTGCCCGTGCCGATGACAGACTCGCGGCCGCTGGAACGCAGCAGTAGACGTCGCAGCCACCTCCAGACATAGTCGCCACTGCTCTCGTGCCCGGCTGGCACAGCTCCCCGACTGCTCGCAGCCAGTGGGCGGGCCCCACACATGTCTCCGTCACCAGCAGAGCCTCCTCCGCACACCCCCGACCGCCGCTCGTCGTCGAACACGCTGCTCGATGCCTTCCGCTCGCTCACGGGCGGGCGCAGGAGCTCAACGCCGCCGCAGTCCGCGGACGCCCCTGCCGTGAGCAGCGCTGGGCGGCGGCCGGCCATGGGCGTGCTTGCCCGTTCGGCGTCGATTGCAACAAGCGCGCCTGCCGCGCCGACCTCGACCATACACCCCTCGCCCCTGCCCGGTGCCAATGGAGCAAGAACGATCGTGGGAGGGCCGCCGGGGCTGGAAGACCTCCTGCCGCAGTTGAACAGCAGTCATACGCTAGCCGACCGCGCGCTTGCCGTCGACGGCATCTCGGCCATCCTGCACGACTACCCGCTCCGCAACGTGCTTGCGCTGTGGTCGTCTGCGAACGACCTCCTGGGCCCTCAAGCGTCCGACGAGGCAGCGGCAGTGGGCTACAAGCTGCTCCGGAGCTGTGTTTCGCTGCCGGACCTGTCGCCCGTGGAGCGCTCTGTGTTCTTCGACGCGGTCCTACTGCGCTATGGCGATAAGCACTTCGAGACCCGCCTGCAAATCGTGTCTGCTCTCACCAACGACGGGCGCAATATCGAGGCCTGCGAGTCGGCGGTGGCGCCATTCATCCTCAACTCGGTCGAGCCCTGCTTCCTCGAGGCCCGCGATGCGTTCCACGCAGTACGCAAGTCTCGCGGCAAAAAGACGGTCGACGAGCCCGTCAAAGAAGCTGAAACCATGGCCCAGCTCTTCCAATTTGCCATCGACGTCTGCAAATTCAACTCGAAAGCCCTCAACGAGGACCAGCTGGCCTTGCTCCTGAAAAAGGCCATGGACGTCTGCCAAGAAACGACGCAGGAACGTGACATCCAGAATGCCATCCGCCTGTTTGACACTGTGGTCACCTATGTTCATATCCCCACGCAGGCCTTGAAGCCCTCACTTGAAGTGTTGTGCACCATCTACCGTCAACTGGAGAGCCTCCAGGAGCAGACCTGGAATGCACTCGCGAATCTGTTTAAATCGCATCTGGGGCAAGCCGCCGTGTCTGCACTCCTCCGTACGCTACTTGAAGGTCCAGACCGGGCAAGCCGAAGGTACAGCGTGTTTCGCGGGGCAATCCAAGTCCTCCAGCTGCTGCTCATGGAGGATGGACACGCTGGCCTTCCCAAGGTTCCCATTTCCTTGCTGTTCCCCGCACTGAAGGCTTCGATTCGGGTCGAAAACTGCACGCAGGAAAAGTATGTGATAGGTCTGATTGCAGCTATCATGGCTGAAGAGCGTATGCGGAACCTGCTGTTCGAAGAGGCCGATTGGAGTGACTTAGCAGATATCATCCGTACATGCGCAGAGCGTGAGGATGAGCGAGAAGCTACCGTCAAGAGTCATCCTGTTGAGGAGGAGACAGCGCCAGTCTCAAGCAACCCTGTTTTGAAAGGTCTCAAAATCATTTTCTGTCTGATCAGGAATTTTATTAACAAAATCTTAGGTGCTTTCAACGGGCTCGCATCCGCCACTTCCACGACAGGTGAATCCGATGCCGATGTTGCGTCTAATGCCGATTCCCATGTTAGCCCACCGAATAGGAGTGCACATGGACGCAAATATGCAGATGAGAAAATTTCAAATATTCTCATCGGCCTAGATGCAATTAGCCACACTATGGATTTAGTACAAAGGGCCGCTCTCATGGAACTCTTCTTGAAACTTGCGCCCCGGTTGAGCGATTCCACTGCTGAGAACATGATACGTTTCTTTTCAGAACAACGGTATCTGCACCCTTCAAACCCAGACTGGCTGGACGTCTGCCAAAGCCTTGTGTCTGGCATCCTCAACGATAGCTTGCGACCCCGTTCGCTGCGGATATTGTGCACTACCGTTCTGCGCGACACACACAATACAGTTGAAGGACTGTGCGCCCAGGACACTGTCTCACAGTGTGCAGCCTTCCTCTTAAGCAATATCGAGGCTGAAGAAGATGTCGCCATCTTGAACGAATACGTCGATTTTGCTGTTGAGGTTGCGGACCAAGCATCCAAGGAAGATTTTCTGAATACTGTAGCCTTACTAAAGAGACGGCTTGAGCGACAAAAATTAGTTGCACCTGCAACCCCCGTTGCATCCCCTCCGTGGTACTCGCCTGCGTTTGCCCCCAAGACCTGTCAATCTTCTGGCTCCGTATGTAACGTCATCGCGACTGCCTTCGTTCGCCTTTTCATTCGTAGTGTCATCAAATCCGCTCAGAAAACTCGCATCCTCTATGAAGTTTTGCGCGACATAGCTGGTGAAGATGCATACTCTTCTGATGCTCGGCTCACTACGCTAAAACTTCTCTTCCGACTACGTGCAGATTCTGGCCACGCTCTTATTGTGAGCTCGTCGTCAGAAGGCGAGAGCATAGCAGCGGTACTCTGCCGTACCGCAGATACCGCCATATCTCCCGACCGAGTTGAGGACAACAGCTCAATCGAGCCAAACCGACACGATGAGCAACAATCGTCGTGGCGCGAGCAACGAAAGGTTTCCGGAAGCAGCCCTCGTTCTTCCCTCAATAGACACACGAGCCGCCACAAGCAAATCAATGGTCGTGTTTCGAAGCCTGTACCACCGTTATGGATGTACCCAGGCCCGAAGGGTTTGCCTGAAGAGCCTTCTGCTCAAGCGAGTCGGGTTGTCTTTTCCCATAAGAATCCTGATGAGTACCCCCTGAGCGACGATACCCTTGATATGGAGATAACATTGTGGCTTGAGTTAATTGTATCTCTGTTACAAAAAGCGCCGGATTGGGAAATCTACAGCTATGTCCTCGTGCACCTTGGGCCACAGCTCTCTAATCAAGCTCTAGTGCGGAGTTGCGTCTCCCAGCTGCAATTCCTTCGAAATGTGATCTGCGAACAGCTTCGTAACTCGAGTTTCCGCGAGCCGCCGGCTCACACTTTGTTAAAGAAATCAGATGTCGCTGTCTGCCTTTTTCATGGTCTCACGATACTGATCAGCTATCACGAATACTTTTCCAAAAGTGAGGAGGACGATTTGGTCAAAACTCTCATTCACGGACTCGGGTGGGGTGACAGGACATCAAAATGGTGTGTACATGCACTCACAGTGTGCTGCCAGGAGATGCCACTCTCTGTGAGCAAGTCTTTGGACAGTGTGATTCAGAAGATGTCCCAAATCATTACCAAGCCATCGACAGCAGTTCACATCTTAGAATTTCTCACATCAGTCGCACGTATGCCAGAACTGTATAAGAACTTCAGAGAGGATGAATACAAGATGGTCTTCGGCGTAAGTTTCCGTTATTTGCAACACGTGCGCGACGAGCAAGAGAGGCGGGGTGGGCGCCAGGCCCCTGCCAACACGGACATAGGCGGAAACCGAGGACGCTACAGTGGGCTCACACGCGAAACTCCGACCCCCTTAGATACCCAGTCTATTAACAACACATCGAGACCAGCGGTAGATGATCTACCGCAGTATGTGTATTCTCTGGCCTATCATGTCATCACGTTCTGGTTCATGGGGCTCAAGATGCAAGATCGCCCGAGGCAAATACCGTGGATAACGAAGAGCTTGCAGTACACCGACAACACAGGCAAGCTGGTCATGGAGGAACAAGGACAGGTCATTGTCGACATGATGAACATGGTGGCATATACCGACCGCGATGAAACCAGTCGCGATCCCGACTTCGCAAAGGCCGCGGACGGCGAGATCTGGTCCAATACATGGATTTTGGGCACTGGTTTGCTGACGATAGAGACTGCAGCGAGAACAGGTGTCTCACAGATTACGACTCGACGGCCATCTGGTACTCGCTTCCTCTATTTAAGACCGCTTCTCGCTCCACCCCCAACCCATCAGATTCCGGTCCCAAATGGCCTGGGCTCGGATGCTTTTGACACTCCCACGTACATCGGCATACTCCCTGGCGACATCTTTCAAACCTATTACGCGGCCTTGAATTTGGCTGAACCCGCCATTCCTCTTCCCGACGATGATATGATGAGCCGTGCGATTGCTGCTTTCGACCGTAATTCAGCAATCGATACCCACAAGATTGGCGTTATTTATATTGGCGATGGCCAAAAGAACGAAAAGGAAATCCTCATGAACGATGTAGGATCGGCTGCTTTCAATTACTTCGTATCTGGCCTGGGCACTCTCGTCCGTCTGAAGGGTGCTAAGTTCAACACTGGAGGGCTTGACACGCGCAACAACCAGGATGGAGAGTTTACGATCTGCTGGCGAGACCGTTGCATCGAAGTCATCTTCCATATCCCAACCATGATGCCAACGAATGCCGATGATGACATGACCTATCCAAACAAGAAGGCGCATATTGGAAACGATTTCGTCAACATCATCTTCAACGACTCTGGCCTGCCGTACAACTTTGGTACTTTCCCGTCTGCCTTCAACTATGTTCATATAATCATCACTCCTGAATCCCGAGCATCATTTATTGACCGTCGCTTGGATGAAGATGTTGATGGCGCGAAGCGATACTACAAAGTTCAGGTCGTTTCTCGTCCTGACTTTCCTGAGATTTCTCCGGCAGTCGAACCAAAGATTATCGCTGGAGAACATCTTGCAGCCTATTGTCGTCTTATAGCTATCAACGCCTCTGTATTTTCGCAAGTGTGGTTCAACCGAGAAGGCGGCGAGTCTGTTTCCTCCTGGCGAAGTCGACTGCGCGAAATTAAACGTATGAGGGAACGAAACGGAGGAGCAACAAATGATACGACGAATATGTCATCTCCTTCTTCTCCAATCAATACGCAGCAGAGTTTGGCCAGTCCCCCACAGAAAGAGCTGATTGGGGCAGCAGGAGGTTTCAAGAGGACAAGCGTCGCTACCTACATCAGCGAGGGGGGAAGAAGCAGCGTTACAAGTGGCTCACACGACAACGCTCGGGAGTAGACAAATTTGCACCCACCTCATCTTTAAAAGTTTACGACCCGGTAGATTTGGAGTCTGGAGTCTTCAAGCAAGGGAGTCTTTGGATCTGAATCTCCAGGACCAAGAATGCTTCCTTCCTACACCAACATCCCACATTTCTCGGTGTTCTCTGGATTGCCGCATTTACATATACCCCAGTTCATCATATTTCCGTTCGCATATCCGCGACAAAAGTCTTCCATCTATCCTCTTGAGTATCTGCATTGCATGGCGCTTAAGCGCTCCGGCTTTATGCCACCAAAAGTTTTGTCATTGTTTATCAATTGGTTTGGTCTAGGCCTTCAAAAGTGTGGCTTTCTCATTTTTCCACGTCCGCAGTTCAGACTTGCTTACGCCATGTCTGCGAGTACATAGATAGTCCTGTTCGTTCATATCAGCTTCCCGTGTGGACTGCGGCTCGGATTCCCTCATCGGTATCTAGGCTGCAGTAAATAGACTTGGCCTTTGGTGGTTGAGGACAAGGGGGTGGTGAGGAGGAAAAGTGAGAATTCGATGAAGGTGTATATATATTGTATCCGTAGATGGATCCTTGGCATGGGCATGTACATACATACCTAGGTATTCACCTGACAACTTCTCTCACAGAATCGTTTGACCTATGTGTAATATTGAACCACTCTCCTCAATGGATACATGAAAGACATTGTGCACAGGAAGCAAGTATGGAGATTAGGAAGAAAAGTTGAGGGGTGTTGTATTCGTTCTTGGAATAGTACATCGCCACACTAATATGCAGAAAACAAGAAGGCACCCATCTGATAAAGACACTCAAGTGTCCCAGCCAAAATAACCCTTCAGAGATGAGAGAGTCAAGATTACGGGGCAATCGCCGGATCGCTCGCATTACAATAGATATTGAACAGAGCACGATCATCTCAAGCAAATGCCAAGACGAAGCCTTGCAAGTACAAGCCACTGAATGAGACGAATGAAGCAGTTAGGGTACTCACTATACACCCTGGTTCATTCAAATTCCCCCTCCGGATTTCTCTCTCAATAATTTCATTTCTAGAAGTTGACCTAGGGATATTGTCATAGTGCTCCTTAGGAAATGGAATGCTGCATATCTACTTCTGCCCAGGGTCTACTTAAGAATGATCTTGGCCCGACGTTTGAAGTTATTGGCGATACGTACTATGATAATCACATGGATGGCGAGGCCTTTCTTAGGCCCCTTCCAGACCCTTGGGTTCGTATTCTCTCAGCACAAATGGCAAACGGCCCTTGCCGTTTAAATCTTCCCCTCCGAGAACCCTTTTACTAACAAGCCATCAACATCTAGTAACTAGGCCGAACGTTCTACGAGAACGGGGAGACGAGCTGTTTTATCAATCGTGCAACTGGGGAGGTTACAATGAAGGATCCGGGGTGAGGCGAGTTGCCAACAGGGTGGAGGGTGAGATTCATATGGGCTTTATGCATGAGATTGGGAGGGTAGGGGGACATGCAGAGTGATTCGAGACTTCTTCCCGATCGGTTGAGGGAGAGGGGAGTGGATTTGAAGATATTCAAGATGATGTAGCAGAGTTGGAGCAAGTTACCAACGTTGATAGATTCATGAGACTAGAGGTTAGCTTGGGAAGAAGCATAGAAATGCTGAAAAGTATTGCAGTCAGAATTCTATTTCAAAGCTATCCGGAAGGTATGCCAACCGGTGGAACCAAGCATCCCAGAACGGACCAAGTACAACACCACGGACGCCATAACCCCATGCCCCATGCCCCCATCATAACACATACCATAGCAATTCCGCATTAAGTTACCTCAACTCTTGAACCTTCTGTCCGGAAAGACTTTCCTGCATCCCCTCACCCACCTCCAATCTGGCTGTTGGAATCTTCGTCTCGCCTCCACGCTTAGGAAGTTCGCCAATCTTCTCCCAGAGTAATTGTAGCTGTATGTGTCCAGGAGTGATACCCAGCTGCTGGGATCCCCATCTATATTGCCAGAGGGAGAGTCCCTCGCCAGTAGAAGGGACGCGTTTCGCATCATAGAAGCAAGCGACGTCACCCCAGCAGAGGAAGGGGTAGGTGAAGCCGTTCTGCACACGAGTGTCAGTAATCGTATTTTAAGAATTTGGCAAAGGTGGCAGAAGATGGAGCCCTCTTTGAACATAGACTGGATGACGTACGATTGTGTATAAAGAGTCGTAAATGTCCGCTTTGTACCCTCCATTGCAGCTCCACGCATGGTCCCTCTTTCCATAAACACTGTCTGTATTCTTCTCCTTGTCTTCGTCGGTGAAAGTACAGTTCCCCGCTCTGCTGCTCAGCGTGTATGGGTAATCTGGTTCATGGGCAAAGACGCCGCATTCATCCTTATCCTTGAGGGAGATGAAGGCACCAGAGTCTGAGATGCAACCAACTTTATCCTTTGGAGAAGCGGACCGCCAGTCAGCGGATTGCAGGACGTATATCCGACCGATGCCCGTGAAGTCCTTTTCTGTGACTGTTGCAAGGGCTGGCGGGGCAAAGGTTGTAAATAGGAGGAGAGATGAAGCGAGGAACGTAAAAACTGCCATTGTGAAGGACCTTTGCAAGCTGAATGTTGAGTTCCGGTAGCACGGGACGAGGCAGGTCGACCGTTGAGCGTCGATCTTCGATGGACCTTATATATCCGAGTTTCGCCGCACGTCCTACGTAACCTGGTCCTAGTCCGTGTGTTGTGCGCGTGCTAGGTATGCGTACTGTTTGTGGAGAAACGTCGACGCGCCGACCGCCGACCAGGAGTGAAATAGTCTGGTTGTGTTCACTTTCAAGGTAGACACCCCCACCACCTGCACGATAAATTAAAGGTTAGCCTTTCCTTTCCTATCCTATCCCGGCTCTCCTCCAACGCTTCTCCAAATGTCCCCAATACGCAATATATCAATGTTGGATATACCGGGTCCTTGGGGGAATATTTCAGTTACGTCCGGGTATATCTCTTGTGTGGAATGCGAATTAACAATCAAGATGAAGATTCTGATATCAACCTTTCAACCCGCGCGAGAGAAGACCAGAACGAGAAGAGTGTGGTGCGGTGCGGTGGAATTTGAAATTGTCCCGCGTCGGCACCCCAGGGCGAGCCTCTTAGCCGTAGCACAATGTACCCTTCCTGCCCTGAAGGACGACGCCACGCAAAAGCCACCGATAAACAAAGCCAATCAAGGCGTTTCAAGAAGCGGATTTTCGTCAAGGGAGCAATATCGAAGTCGGCAGATGCAGATGGAGAGCGGGGTGATTATCCAGTTTTGCCGTGAGCAAGGAGCTGACAATCTGTCAGGTGTCTGTCAGCACACGAGATGTTGGCGAAAAGATGAGGTGGACCAGGGCGCTAGTCTCGTCGCGGCTAGTCGAACCGTGTGCCTTGGTACTGTATGGTCTTCCGAACTGCTACATGGTATCAGCCATTGTGAGCGGCGCTGGTACAAGGCCTGTTGTCTTTTGATTGAACCAGTCTCTGTAGCGCTACCAAGACATTAAGACCTCGCACATGATTTAGCTCGCCCGCCGCAGTCCCCTTGCTCACCACATATCTGAGACAACAGCATGCAATATGTACCTTCCATCTTGGTATTGGTTGTACATCCACCCGGTACGACAAGATATTGGCAGTCGAAGTCTCTCGCCCGAATAAATCAACAGCGCGGAATGAATCCGAATGATTTGAAAAACATCTGTATAGCCGTTGTCCACGGTCCTGCCTAAACTCCACATTTTCTGTTGAATAAAACGCCCAAAAACCGTCCTGCAGACGAGAAGGAACCGGGGTATCATGCATGCAGAACTTCCCGAGCAGCAGGCTCCCTCTCGATTTCGTACACGATCTCCCGACGTGGCCCTTTCGCGTCTTTTGCAGCCTTCTTCTTCGGCTTGGGAGGAGGGCCGGCCGGGCGTTTGCGTTTGAGATTGGCCATTGCTTTTTTGAGTGCCTCAACGTCATCCGACTCGGATTCAGCCTCTTCTTCCTCGCTGCCACTAGCGCTGTCGCTGTCCTCGTCCTCGTCTTCTCCGCTCTCCTCCTCGTCAGGGCTGTTGCCGCCTACCCAATCCTCAAAGTCCTCAAAATCATCTTCAGACTCTGAAAGGTCTTCGACGAACTCTACGTCGGGGACGCCGTTCTCCAGCTCGCGCTCGTACTCGACATCCTCCTCCTCGTCTTCTATGCCATCGTCAAGATCTTGATCTCGCGACGCCTGTCCTTCCTTTACTAAACCCTTCATAACGCGCTGCCAGACATTGTGCTCCACATTTAGCGGCCTGTCTCCATAGGCGCCGCTCCTCAGACGGTCAATAAGAACCCTCTCAATCTCCCGCTCAACCTTTGCAGCGGCCAGTGCCTTCCGCTCTCTGCCCGCTTCTCTCCTTGCTACTTTGGGCGCAAGCCTGGGCACGAGTCGCTCGCCCAACCTCTCCTCTTCCTTGGCCAGTTTCCGGATGCGGATGTTGAGCTGTGTGAGTTTTGTCAAGCGCTGCTTGTTCTTGTGAACGAGGAACTTGGGATAGTAAGCGAGCTGCGAGTCGACGAGCTCGAGAGCCTTAGTGTAGTCCTTGGGAAGCTTTATCTTCTCCCACCACTTGGTGGGCAAATGCGATCGCTCTATGGCCTTGATATAGAGATAGAGGGTGCCGGTGGCGGGGTCTGAGCGGATGGTGGCATAGCGGCTGTTGGCGAGCGGGCAAGCCTGGCGGGAGCAGAAGCCCGTGACGTTGTTCTCGTTGCGACAGAAGGTCTGGAGGGTATGTCAGAAGGCGGCAGTCTCCGAGCCGATAGATTACGCACCTGGTCCTTGGACGTCTTCAACTTGAAGGAGCAAAAGTCGGTGCCGATAATGTTCCACACCAAATCGTCTGCGCAGAGGTCAGCATTGCGCATTGCAGGCCGAATTAATGACTACCACTTACCAGACGCCATGATGTCTTGCTGGCGAGCAGATGGGAGGCGGCGAAAAGAATTGTGGGAGGGGTGTCGGACGCGGTGCTCTGGTTGAAGGGCCAACTTTTGGGCGGCCCCGAATTAATTTTGCGAAATCTTGGCGCTCCACCGGCCAATCCTCGGGCACGCAATTGAATTGCGGAGACGAGACCACCACCGAGTTCTGCACCGCTCTGCTCTGCCATGTCATGACACGCTGCTCCCGGGATGAGAGCCTCCATCTCATCTCTCCGACAGCCACACGCAATTTTCTCTGCACGTAGAGCCCTGAGGGCAACACCACGCGCACGCCTGCCAGCTTGCCCCGCGCCTCAATCGATCCGCCATGAGCTCCCCAATCGAACGCGGAAGCCCTTGAGCCGCCTGCAGTCTCGCTTCTATCATGCCCCCGCCTTCTCACAAGAAGAGCCCACCATCTACGCGCTTTCGACAGCCTCCGGAAAAGCCGCCATAGCAGTAATCCGCATCTCAGGTCCAGCATGTCGACAGGTACTCGCTTCTTCATCGCTGCTGGTCCCTGCTCCTCTAACACCTGCGCAGATATACCGAGCCCTCTGTCCATCGACCCCCCTCCCTAGGCCACGCCATGCGACCGTCCGGAAGCTCTATGCGCCGCATACTCCCCCCTCCCCCTCTACACTCCTCGACTCCGGAGCCCTCGTCCTCTACTTTCCCTCCCCGCACACGGTAACTGGCGAGGATGTCCTCGAGCTCCACGTCCACGGTGGCCCCGCCATTGTTCGCGCAGTCCTCGCTGCGATACCACAATGCTGCTTGTCGGCCAACCCCCCGTCCAGCCCACAATCCACCGCTCCCGTCCGCTATGCGGAGCCTGGGGAGTTCACTCGCCGCGCCTTCACCAACGGTCGCATGACCCTTCCCCAGATAGAGTCCCTCGGAGAGACCCTCTCTGCCACCACCGAACAGCAGCGGAAGCTCTCTGTCCGGGGCACCACCTCGTCGCTCGCCACCCGCTACGAGACATGGCGCACACTGCTGCTCCAGGCCCGCGGTGAACTCGAAGCTCTCATCGACTTCAGCGAGGACCAACATTTCGACGAAAGCCCCACTGTGCTATGCGCCAATGTAGCTCTACAGGTGGAAAGACTAAGGATCCAGGTGGGGATACACATCAGTAATGCTGTCAGGGGGGAGTTATTGAGGAGTGGGATTAGCGTTGCCTTGCTCGGCGCCCCCAACGCCGGGAAGAGTAGTCTGCTTAATCGAATCGTGGGCCGCGAAGCCGCCATAGTATCCCAAGAAGCCGGTACCACACGCGACGTCATCGAGGTTGGGGTAGATCTGGGAGGCTGGCTGGTGAGGCTTGGAGACATGGCTGGGTTGCGGCGGGCAGGAGTGGTAGGAGGAGATGCTGTTGGATCGGTGGAGAAAGAAGGTATTAAGCGCGCTAAACAACGAGCCCTCGAGTCGAATGTTTTGATTGTGGTTCATGATGCTACGGCAACGTTAGATGGCGAGGTTATCGAGACGGCAAAGCAATGTGTGCATATGGGTGTTGAAGTCGTTGTTGCTATCAACAAGATCGATCGCCTTCCTCCGACGTCGGACGCACTTACGGAATGGAAAGCGAATATTCAATCTACCCTGAACGTCCCGTCCGATCGCATTCACTTCATCTCCTGCCGGGAAGGGTCAGCGCCCCGCACCAGTGCCTCTTCACTATCCGGAGACGAAGGAAATATTCAATCTTTTCTCCAGGGCTTGATGACAACCTTTGCCGAAATGACCGAGGCCCTAGCTCCAGACTCAACCTCAAGCGCATCCCCCGACAATTCAATCTGGCAAGAATCCCTCGGCGCAACAGAGCGCCAACGTATCCTCCTCTCTGAATGCATCTCCCACCTCGAAGCGTTTTTGACAGCTGTCCATGCCACTGCTTTACCCTTGCCCGTCAACGTGCCGCACGCACACGGTCAATTTACCCTTGCCAATAACCATAACAATAATGGTATTGATCCTTCTGAAGCAGATATGGATGGAGAAGAGGAAGCAGACATTGTTGTAGCCGCCGAGTCACTTCGCCTAGCCGCAGAAACATTGTCCAGGATAACAGGGAGAGGCGAGGGTGGCGATGTCGAAGAAGTTCTCGGCGTGGTTTTCGAAAAGTAAGTTCGTCTCCTAGTATTCTCGCCTTCTGATACACTACCCCCAACTCGCTTCCACCATCATCTTCAAGATCGAATATGCCGTACGCAGTCCCGCCGCAATGTATCCGCCCCAACCGCCCGCCCATCTCATTCCGCACACCCTTACTCTTCGGACCCCGCTGTAGTTTTTCATCGATAGAGGCAATTTGGCGA
This sequence comes from Amniculicola lignicola CBS 123094, assembly GCA_010015725.1. Lineage (NCBI taxonomy): Eukaryota > Fungi > Ascomycota > Dothideomycetes > Pleosporales > Amniculicolaceae > Amniculicola > Amniculicola lignicola. The sequence goes on from ML977577.1 coordinate 497,181, forward strand.
CGTGTGCCCCACGCTTCGGACCCCAGATTTGCCTTGTGGTTTCGCACCGTGCCGCGCCTGCGCCTTGAAATCGCAGAACGCAGCCACATCCGTCTGGGAGGCACATGACGTGCGGGGCATGCAACCGGCATGCAATGGTTTGCATAGCGTTGCGGCACATGTTAGGATTTGCGGACAGTGGGACTCCCGTTGCCGTTGTGTTTCCGCTATTGCCGTCGCTTGACGTTCCGTGCCTGCGGCTCCACTTCGCGTCTTCGCCTCGGTGGGCAGTGGTGGTGGAGTGACTTCTCGTTTGCTCGTCTCTCCTGCCTGAGAAGGATTGTAGGATCGTGTGCTAACGGGTTTCGTGTAACGCAGATTCTGTGTCGGAAAGTGAACGTGTGGAAGCAATATCCGCGGGATACCGATGCCAATCTGGGAATTATGAAAGGGCGAAGCAACGGCGCAAAGCAACAGACAGGTAGCAGGTGGGTTTGCGAAACAGTCTGGATAATAGCCAAGATGGCAAAGCACATACGAAAAGCAGACAGCGAGCTTGGATATAAGAGAAATGTGTTACAATATGATAAGAATGGTCTAAGGAAATTGCCTGTGGTCCAGCCTAGCGGCGACCAAACTAATCCGAGGAAGAAGGAGAAACTATCTGTTGGTTGAGAAGAAAACAAATCCAAAAAGAACGCCAAATGCCCATGTGCATCCCATCCGTCAACGGCCCAGTGAAGGGCAAGAATGCCCGTCTAGAAATCAAAGAACGCCAAAGCCTAGGTTATCCAAACCGTTATCCATTAACCATGTCCGTGGTTCCCATTATCCGTGACCCGTGAACCGTAGCCCATGATATGCCGTTCCCAAACTCTCACGCTAAAAGAAGAAAGAAGACAGAAGTGCAAACGACCGACGCTATGCGAACCCAAATCCACAATGCTAGCAGATGTTGTACAGTGGAAACAAATAGGAGAGGTGTGCCGAAGCTTGAGAAATGGAGGAGAGAAGAAGAGGTGCTATGAAATTGTATTCTGGGATGTGGCTCGCCATCTTTCAACCCGTTTCTTTCTGTGTGTTTTCGACTTTCGGCGGTAGTATTCGCAGGGAGGTACCGAGCAGTGGGAGGCCATTTGGGGCTCGAGGTGTTGTATTGTGATTGTGTGTTGTTGCGTGTGATGCTGGTGTTGCAACGCGTGGATTGCACGGCGCGGCGGTAGCAGATGCACACGCTGGCATTTAGTTGTATCCTCCGCGTCCCATGATGACGGTAGTCGATGTAGAGGAGAGTATGGAGAGATAGGTGCCCTTTGGCTTGGTATGGTGGTTGCTCCAGGGATTGCTGGAGCAGTGGTGGTGGAGGTGGATGGGGTCTTAGTTGTATCCGCCTCGGCCCATTTGGAATGGTATTGTTGCGGTGATGATTTGAATCGGGAGCGGTAGAGTGGTAGACAGTGTTTCAGTAGTGTTGGATTGTAAATTTGATGTGTGCGTAGTTGGTATGGAGTGTTTGCGCTGGGGAAGAAGACTGAAAGTGGAAGACTGATGACGAGGAATATCTGCGCGGAAGTTGTGGCTGAGAAAAAGACTGACTCAAAGGGAAAGCTCCGACTATAAATCTAAATGCTAGGTGCAGGAACAAATGCGAGGCGCTGTGCAAATGACTGAATGACTGACTTCGCCTTGAGGCCTGCCAGGCATCTTTATAAACTGGCCCACCCTTCCGCCTACCAAAGGTCTGGTTCCCGTCCGCTCGGAAGCTCGTGCTACACCCCCCCTGTCAAGCCATTGCAACCATGCCCCGGTCAAGCCACGGTAAGGCATCTAGTCATCGCGGCGGACCCTGAGCTCGATTAGGGGGGGGACAGGAATAGGTGGTTGGTGTGCAGTGAGCGTCCGGGGTGTGGCAGTGATGGGATGGGAGCCGCAATGCGCACGGCCGCCGCTGCACGGATCGCCAATGTGGCATTCACAGGGGTCAACGGCGGCTGATGGACCCTGCGGGCAACGTGCTGGGCGGGCGCTTATCGTGCAATCGATACGTTGTCGCACGACGGCGGCGGGGGGAGCAGGTGTTGCGGCACTGCGGCACTGCGGCACTGCGATGTTCTGACCATGAAGGTGCGCATTATGGCCGTTGCCTGGTGTCGCGACATCTGGCCCTTCCAGCAGCTTCCGCGAGTCCTCCAACACCACACACGACATGGGCGTGGGGGAATTGTCGACGGCCTCTTTGACGCAGCAGCACAGGGATGGCCGTCCGCGACCGCGCCGACAAGCGCGTGCGGAGCGGCCATTGGCTCACAGGCTGAATGCGACACAGTCATCGAGCCACACTGATCAGCAGGCATCGCTGCGAGGACCCGCGAATAAGGCTCTCGAGATGGCGGCGTGCGCCATCCGTAGCAGCCGTTGCACATGAGGCACCAGATGGAGATAGTTTACCTCCGACTGCCGTTTCCCGATGGCGAGCGGGCGCCCCGTCGATCGTCGGGCGGGAACACATGGAAGGAAAATGGAAAGGCAGAGCAGCGCGTCAATTATCGCGAGAGACACGGTGCTGTGACAGGGAGCCCGAAAAAGCATGACGTCTGGTGCGTCGTTGCGCTGCGGAGCAGAAGTGAACGTTGCAGCCCCGAGTACCCGTTTCAACACAACTGTCTCCATCCTACAATTCCCCGCAGGTCCAATCACCATGTGACTGTGGCAAGTCCGCCCGCGACAGAGAGTACAGCACACATGGCAGTGCTCGGGCTAGCAGCAGCTTCCCCAGCTCTGACGGCTCGTGTGGACTCATCACGCCGTTGAGCTACGCTCCATGGAGACAGGCGGAAGTGACCCGTCGCCAGTCGCATCGTGCAAGCAGCTTCTGCGACTTCAGCTGCACGAATCTGGCTCGCTCCACGACCATTTCGTCTCTGTCTCAGCTTTAACTGCCCTCTTATGCGGACGTGCACCACCGCTTTCGTCGGCGCGCTCCCGCCTCGCCATGGCTCCCGCTGCCACGCCCAACACGACACCATCCTGGCGCCCACTGTGTGCAGCTCATTCTCTCTGCACTCCGTACATGCACCTCCCAGCTCCGCTGCTGCACCTTTGCGCTCCCATCGTATCCGCGTGGGGTGATGAGGTAGCATCGAACATCAAAAGTTCCTTGACCGGCGAGAAGGCAACCAGCTCAATCACGATCGGAGGACAAGGCAATGGCGTCAGAGGACTGGCAAAGCATCACTGTCCTCCAAGTATATTTTTGACAACGCTCCAAGCAGCGCACAGGGCCTTTCCAGGACATCAGGAACCACTTGGATCCCACCACTTCCCCAGGACATTTATGATTCCACAGACCCTGCACATGGGCTGCACCACGCCGGCCAATAAATGCTTCGGAGACAGCTTTGTTTCAGCATGGCATTACCAGCATGCTTCATCTACCACAATTCTGTCGAAAACGCGGACCCTGGCTTCTCACATAATCGCGTTGACTTTCTGCTTTACGTTTTGTTGCACCCTCCCTGGCTCGTCCCGACGTCGGGTTGCGAGCTGCATGCCCATGCATCACACACCTCGTGGCTGCTGTCGCACAAACAAGGCTCAAGCAGCAAATCCCCCGGCGACATGGAACGAGAAATCTCGGTTCATAAAGTGCTGCCCCTGAATGTACTATCTTTGGGACCGAGAAGGGCCAGGGGTGCTACTAACAGGACCATATTGATTGCCAGACAGTTGCATGTAGGTGCTGGAGTTCACGGAGGACTCGGAGGACACCAAGCTCGTGATGGAACATATCGGCTCGACCTTCACTACCTCAGGACTCTACCCAAATGTAATTGTCCGATGTGCAACAAATAGTCTGCGCATTTTCGCAGCCTGAAGGCGGAACATGCATTCACTCTTGCCAGCCTCGCCGAGTCGAACCACTGTTCCCCGGGCCCATAACTTTGATCGCACTCCCGTTGTTCTGGCGCCAGCTCACCTCACAAAGGAGACCCGACGAAGAGGCCACAGCTGCAGGAACGCTTTTACTCATCAGCTCTGCATGTCTTGTGGGTGCCCACCAGCTTGCCAAAAATAGTCCCTAGTCCGAGAATTAGGCGCGATAGCCGCCGCTAGCAGGGTGTCCGCCACGAGAGTCTCGCGATAAGGCTGATGCTTGGGCTGTGCCTCATCCGATCCATTTTCCCAATGTGGTTGGTCTGGAAAAGGAGGGGGACTTCCGACCTTCATTGGACGGTGGTATGGCATTTTGCTATAGTTGTGCAGGTCAGCTATCTCGTTCACGGGAAGTTGTGCAACGCTCTGCTAGTCAGATCGCTCAATATAGGCTATTTTGGGGCCTTAAGACCAGTCCAATCGAGCAACTAACGGAGCCCTCTCCACCATTTGGGTCTTTTGGCTTTGAAATTCACACAAAGTTCTAGACTCTTCACGTCATATGTTCTTTTTGTCGATGTATCCCATATGAGAGGTCTCTATTTGTAGTGACAAGTACGTACAACTATACACGGGATCTGCCTCGAGCGTTGCCCTACTATTTCGGTTTATGAGCTTTGTCCGCGCTTCTTCGGCTTCTCACTGTACCTTGCAGACCACAAGTATGGATGGTAATAGTAATGCTGAAGAGAGCCTTGCGGTGCGGAGTTGATGTAAGATAGAATTACACAAATTGGTGACGAACACCTGTTCGGCAGGCCCTGCGGGTTTTTGTAACGCAGGGCTGCACAGCACCGTGTTCTTGGTACCTCTCACAGCCGCCACGAGGATTTTTTGGCGCAAGGAAAGTGAGGTAAGAACTTCCGAAAAACGTTTGCAGTATCACACGACTTCATACCTATCATAGGTTGCCTTTTTGATGCAAGATCGGAGTCAGTGCCCGAGGCTTGCATGTCCAGTCATTGCTGCATGTTCGACTCATTCTGATGGTAACCCTCCATCACAATATTCCTTCAAGGGCTTTGGGAGGCCTCTTTTCGGGTTGCAATCAATTTGCAATAACGATCGGAGATCCAACAAAAGTTCCAACGCTGTCTCCAAAGAGAAACGAAGCGCACGGAGCCCCCGACTGATCGGGTGTGTTTCATCACCTTTAGACTCATCACTAAGCGTTCATCCTAGCCTCGCGCTACCGCAAGGCTGAAGATCGACAAACGCTAGAATAATGATCGTCAGGCTCACACTGGCAAAAGTCTCCGTTTAAACGAACTGCACGTTTAGAATTGCCTTTTGTGAGAATGGTGATGACGCCGGTACTCTGAAGAGCTTAGTCAAACAGTGGAACGGCATGGAAAACGCCAATTCTCGTAGGAGATTCTTCGAATGAAGGTGCAGTTCGAACCCCCTTGTATTTCTATGATGAATAACTTCACCAGGAGCGGGTCGGCGTGTCCGGCTTCTTGGAAGATCAAGCAGTCGCATGACCGACTTAGTCAAAACGTCTCTTAGTTCCAGATACTCGGATTCATCGTCGAGATTTCAAAGCAGGGAAGTAGGAACCTCACATATCCCCACGAGCTTTACCGGAACCAGATATTGAGTGGACAGCATCGAGGCAGCTCCGAAATGTGCATTAGGCCAGCCAACCCCAGGACAATGATGTTACGCAATTGCTCTCTGTGCTATAGTTGAATGATGGTGTTCATTCAAGAGCGCCCCCGACATTTGTCAGGATAATTATTACGGAACTTTTGCCTCTCCCCCTTTCCAGCCCTCTAATTATACGTCCATTATTAGGCATCATTTCCCACGCGGGAGGTGCAAAATGCTGCGGCTCGCTAAGGTGGCATCGGGAGCTGCCGACGTCACAGTAACTTCACAGTTACACATTCATTCGTGCTCGAACACCGAACTCCACGTACTTTACGCGGGGCAAGACACATGGTTCTATGACCCCCGTTTAGTATATATTGCGGCTTCAAATAGCGTAAGCGCCATAAACCTCGAGAGATGCACAATGGCCGAATCTGTTTTATCTCCTCCCTCGTCAACACTGACCACCAGGTGCACATGAAGATTGTGGCGGTGGGCAAGGCTATTCTCGGTCACTGTTTCTATATCCACGGATTTCAGGGGTCGAATAAGAATCCATAGAGCCATTGAGAAGACCCCATTCTCACCACTACTCCAAGTCGATTGTGCCTCAGCCAAGATCCAAGACCTTCTCTATCTATATCACAACCTCGCCGTTGAATCTCTCTATGCAAAACAAACCCCCAATCCCTAATCATCTCCACAGCGGTCCGACCCGTACCACACCCCATAAGCACATGACCAGTCTCACTCTTCTCCTTGCTGCTTACCCCGGGACCAGTCAGCACTGTTTCGAATAGCACTCAGTCCGAGACGCGGCAATCGCATCTACCGCGATAAGTGGCGAGGGACGGGTTGTGACGGGGGCTCGCTCCGCTCGTAGATGGTCTTGTCCGTGATTGCCCAGTGTGAGGCACAGTGATGGCTATGGAACGCCTCGTCTTACCCCTTCTATCGTCGGTAGGGTCCAGGGCGAAAGAAGGGTGGCGATTGGGCACAGTAAGCATTTCGCCTGCCGGGAGATCTTTCACGCGAGACATAGTGGTGAAAGAAAGTTGCCGTTGAGATCTCGCGTGGGTATTCCCTCAGGGCGTCTAATGACAGTGCGTCACCAAATGGCCCTACGAGGAATACATACTTTGGAATTGTTCCCATCGGGCGTGTCTACTTAGTCGGGCTATGTACCAAGACTTCGTAATTTTATTTAGGTCAGATAGTTTTAACAGTCTGCGCGAGGTTCGCCTTGACTGACAGGTAGCATTTCGCCCTACACAAACAACCAACTCTTGAGACCTACAATTCATCCTCTACTTTTACGAAAAATGCAAAATGGCATGGCAACCATCCAATTTAAAGGTGACGAGAAACAAGGCTCCTTGACAACATCAACAGTGTCTACACAATCTGGCGTCCCAAGGCCACCCTTCTAGGCATCTCAGTACCTAGGAAAGCACGGCTACCACATAGCAACGTATCGAGTGCCGAAAACCATATGACTGGTATGATTATCCGTTTTATTTTGTTGATCGGTTTTCTTGTCTCCGGGATACTGATCGGCATGTCTGAGGGTTGCCTGGTCAGCGAGGTCGACGTTGTTATCCTATTATCTCGTTCTGACCTCGTGGAGTTTAACAACCATTAGCAGTTTGATAGTAGGGCTCTTGGGCCTGCTAGTTTGGAACATTTTACGGGTAGTGGCAGCTCTTCTTTGACGCCACAAAATTTCAACTGAAGGAGGCCGAGCGTATGCGCACCATTTGTGGCTGAAGGAGATCAAAGAATTCTCGGGAAGTAAACAGGAAACGAGCAATCGAGTAGGCATACTGAATTAAGCACAAGTTGCCACAGGACGTAGATGGTAGTACATCACTTAGGCAGCCACAAAGGCAAGAGGGTGTTGTTGTCCAGCACAGCCGAGTCCTCCAGAACCTCTCCTCCAGTAAATACCCACTTGCAGTCCTCCGCCAGTCCCACACACGACCCTCCAAAACCTAACAATATATTCCCCCAGGAAAACACATACGCAACATGCGATTCCTCCATAGGCCAACCATGCAACGCACCTCTTATTACGTAACCCACCAATCACGACTCGGTTGCCTAGTATTCCCTCTCGTCCTGCTCGTATCTATCTACTCCAAAGCCACACTAAAGCGCAACTCACCCGCACGCATATTCCTCCCTCGAAGGAACAGACGCAAACGCGGCCGCACGCGCACGCCCACCTTGCACCCGGGTTTCTCAAAAAGTCCGTAGAAAGGCTAGACTGCACCGCAAATACCAGCCAGTAACCTAAGCCAGAACCCTGCGCAGCGTGTCATCCATTTCGTATGCACCATCGCACAGACGCTTATACGTACAAGGTACGTGCATGTGCACTGTTCTGTATGTCCCTCATCAAGCTGTCAAAATGCCCAATCCCCGGTTCGTGTTACACGTCCAAGCCCTTCTGGAAGATTTCCATTTCGGTATCGATTTTGCGCAGTTAGTGAGAGGCATCATCATACCTAGTTGTGCTACCTTCGGCTTTAATGTTGGCTCGAACGGAATGATAAGCCGGACCGGAGGTGCCGCGAGTGGCTCACCCCCATAACCCATCGCCGCACAACGCTCTGCACGACGAGCAAGTGAGGGCCAAAACTCAATTCTTACCGTTTACCTTTGATCATGCGGTAAGCGAAGCCACATTCGCATTCGCATGTTATGTAGATGAAGGATTGTTGTACTCAGTACCTACCTTTGGTCCAATTCAGCAGCAGGTGGGTCGGGCGTGCTGTACTCGTCATGACGTGGGGGGTTTGCCTTGTTCTTAGGCTTCCAATTTATTCGCTTTTTCATTGAATTAGTTACTATTGAACACGCAGTTCGAACTCGTGGTCTGATGGGTGGTGCCTGGTCAGTCGGCGGCCGTCATTGTCCTAGTCTCTCTGGGAAAAGGACTCGTGACTTCGGTGCGAAAATATATTGCGGCACCGAGCACCAGAAGGGCACTTGGCTTGGGGGCAGGGCCTCGAGTCCGTGGATCAAATGCTGGCACACACGAGTTGGGTGATTCGTGGAGAAGTGGATTAACTGGGGTGGGCGCTTGGGGCTGAAGGCGCGCTTATCGGGGATTGAGTTGCAGGCGTCGGGTTTCCAGAAGATTACTGCTTTGCGATGGGCGCAGGTTGGGAATTTGATATAGAAAAGGATAGGAGAAGAGCAAGAGTGAGAAATAGAGGCGAAAATATATCAGACAAATATAGGGTTGATGCAAATGGAAAGTGTAGCACGAGTTGGTCTTGGCAATTTGTGAATCGCAACTACATGCAGAGAAGAGGCAATCCAGTCTTCTGAAAAACAGTATCTGGATGATGAATCTCAAAATATAGAGAAATCATTGCAAAAGGGGTTTCTGCGTGTTTGCTAAGCACTGTAGGAACTGACATAGTACTGTTGAAAAGGTTGTCAGTCTCAGCGAACTGGAAGGAATTACAGAAGCAGTGCCACATACCGTCAGCACAGACTCCTCTCCTGCTGTATCGCTTGGGAGGAACACGTAGAGAATCAGCGCATGCTCATGGCAAAAGCCTACTTGGTTGTCAGAAACAATTGGCCATCGAGATCCCATTAATGGGTGGTCTTCTAATCGGCCGGCGCCAATTCGAGGCACATTCTCTAGGGTAAACTCACAAGCGATGACCCGGCCCCCCAACCTTCCAACACTCATGACCTTCCCCCAGTCTCTCCCATCAATGCGAACGGTAGCCCACCCTTCCTCACTGCGCCCATCCGCACTCCCTAGTTGCTTCATCCGGGTGCTCGGGTGCTCCGCAAGGCCGATATCGCCTCCACTGACATGACTAGGATCTAGATCTGGGTTGGTGAGGTCTGTCCAGACCGAAGATATGCTCATGGCGTCCGTCTTGATACTCATCTTGAGGCACCCGTGCATATTCGCCGCCATCTCGAGCCGCGTGCGTGTGGCGGTAGAACCGTTCTTCGCCCCGACTAGCGCGAGCTTGGTGAAGCGGTCACTGACACTCTTCAACTGCATCAAGGGTGGCAGCATGATGTGAACGTCAGGCTCGCGGGTTTGGGGCTCGTGGAGTCCAGCTACCGTGTCAGGGGCCAAGACACGCACGGGAATCTCCTGCGTGACGATTGTCTCGCGGTTGCCGGAACCGAAGGTGTTGTCAAAGTTCTCCATACCATCTTCGTCATTGCGGGTGCCTGTGGGAAATGCGGCGTGGTTGGAAGATGTGGTAGTCACAATTGTGAGGGCGAGCAGGGGCACGTTGTCCTTCTTGGTGAGGCGTATCTGTGCGGAGGTCGCGTTCAGAGCAGACTTGAGAGCTCGGGTGAGCGATGTCAGGGGGACTTCCAGGTTGATGACATTGCCGGCGGCAGACTGCACTGTGTAGGTGTCGAAGATGGTGTCCTAGCCACCACGTGATTAGACAAATGCTTCAGATTATGTGGGCTGGAGACATACTTACAATCTGTAGAACACTACAAAAGATCGGTAAGCACCATCATCACGAAATAGGACGCGATGGACTCACGCCCATACCTGTGTGCCCTGTTCTGGGATGATCGTGAAGCATACTTGCTGATCGCTGAGTTTGACCCATGCGAGCGGTCCGAGCGAGTTGAGTGATGTTGTGAGTTCTGTGATGCATATCAGTATACATAGATAGGTAGTATGTAAGAATTCATACTCGTAAATGTGTGGATGTTCTGGATTGATGCCTTGAAACGCATCGTTTTGGTGGTTGCTGATGAATTGGTTAGGTCGCGTTGATGTTCAGGTTGAGGGGTCGTCATGGCCCGTGCAACTGGTCGGTACGAGGTACCTTCACAACTACCATATCGTCAATCTAAATTCCAACCACACTTGACTCCTTCCCTTGGAATGGGCCTTTGTGACAGGCGTGGCATTATCATGTAGGATCAGGACCGACTTGCTACTCGCTATTCAGACTTGGGAAAAGTGCCACTGATAAGCCAACTCGACCCACAGGACTATGTCAGTTCACAATGAGGCTCTGGGTAGATGTGATCCCAGGTGTACAGAAATGATAGATTTGTTCGGTCTTCTATCCTTTGGTTGTATCGAGAATCTTGACCAGCGTTCACGTCGCCTCTGGACAGCCTGTTCCAAGATCATACGGCAGTTTTTTCAAACAACCCACCTCATGATCATCAACTATTGTGTTGAACATTGTTCATGACTCTGCAATCCCAATCTCCGTCACTCCCGAGGACGGATCGCTCTCACAGGCCATGAACCCACGTACGGCACCCACATTTTTCGTTCTTCCCCTTCATCTCTGTATCTTTTTTCATTCGATATCACAATCTCTATATGACACATCCCTCTCCATCATCCACTGCTCAGTCACTTCACAACGTTCCCAATCTTCCTTGGGGCGCTCCCCAATTACGGCTCTTCCAAGACAGTGAAATGAAAACGGGGCTGATGCGCTAATTGTCAGTATCTATATTCGAGCATGGGAAAGCTGTTTCTCGGAAGGGCTCACAGAAGCGTGTATATCTGACATGCATGCCAAATTCCTATGCCTGAAGATATCAATATCCAACAAATTGCTAAATCCTGGGTTTTCTGTGGTTCCCAGAAATCAGCATCGACCAAAAGTTAGTCTTTGCTCCACCATTTTACTAGCCAGTTGGCATCTTTTCTACCCTACCTATACTAGCAGCTTTTGGCAGCGCTACTCATTCATAACCAACCGTGATTGTCTCACCATCCACCATCACCCAGACCACTTCGAAGCTACCCGTTTGCTTGTCTATCTGTCCGTTCGTTCGCTTGCCCGTCTCTCAGTCTGTTTAACCATTTCCCCATCTCCTCTCTGTGTCTGTTTCACACATCTCTCTCTGGTTCCCTATTGTATTCCTTTCTAGCTCTGCGTACGTTTTCTACGATCATGTCCCACAGCTTCTCATACATATTCCCAGGCGTACATCATCGGGACTGTAGAGCCATGACGAAATCATCCAGAATGTCTGCCTGTTTCCATCTCCGAGAAGTGTTTCCCTTTTCCTCTTTTACACAATGCAGACGGGCAGGGTCTGTGCAGTCGAGGACTTTTCCTTGTGGTTATAGATCGAAATCGTGGTGGTTGGTTGGTAATGTGCTGAGCCTCGACTAAGTGGGTTCATAGTCAGATACATAGAAACAGAGTAAAGCCAGGATGGTGTTTAGAATATTTGTGTGAAGTAAGTGATGTTCAATTACGAGAGAGACGGCACACAGAAAGCGTCAATCTCCCCGATTCTGTACATTTCGCGCGCTATCAAAGCTTCGTTATGTAATCTATGGCTTCGCTCCTCTCATGCCTTTTCTTGCCTATATCATACACAGACTCATCCCTATCCCTCTCCTATCGCCATCCCCTGCTGCTCCTCTCGGTCTCCTCTTCCACGCCTCTGCAAACTCCAACGACCCCTACAACTCATCCCTCACTCTCCCCTTCTCCCCACTTAGATCCGGCATAGCCATGATCTTCACAACTAAACTAGTCCACCCCGTAAAATGCTGCGTGCGCTGGCCCTTCCCTGTCTCTGGATTATATTGCTCCCATGCAAAACCCGTCTCCACCCAGCTGTTATACACAGTCGAGACCAGATTCGTGCGAAGGTCGGTGTAGAGCTTTGTCGCGCGGGCGCGGTGAGGGCCAGGGGTTTGGGCTAGGATCTGTGGATTCGTTAGACGGTGTACAGAAAGAAAGGTAGGAGATGGGAGAGAAGGCTTACAAGAAGTTGTTGCACAGCGAGATAATTCATATTGACCCAAATAGGACCTCTCCAATAGTCCTCAGCCGTATGGTAGAACTCGTCTGATTTGCTGAGACTTCGGAGACCATAGTCACTCCACATTTCCTCCTCATCGCTCAGCGTGTCTAAGATGGCGCCCAATCTCGGACTATCGGCGGGCAACAAGCCTACCAAGAACGGGAAGACGGAGATGTAGCCTTTGTGGCAAACATGTAGGTTCTCTTCGTAATCGTCGATTGTGGCATCGCAGTAGGTTTTGGCCTTGGAGGACCAGTGCAGGTCGTCGATGTTGCGCAGGATGGCTTCCTCGTATTTGGTGAATTCGAGGACATCGTCGGTCTCGGAGAGGTATTCGGCTATACGCTTGATTTGACGGGTCATGACACCGATCCAGCTGATAAGATCGACATGCAGCTCTCCTGGGTGCGGTGGCTGCGCTCGGGGATAGTCGTCAAGACCCGAGGGGAGAATGTGCTGGGGCGTGCGGCCGCGCCAGCGGTATCCTTCCTTGGAAGAGAAGGCTTCACGGTCGTAGGACTTGATGTCGCCAGCCTGAGTCTTGCGGAACCAGAAGTAATGGCGCTTGAGCAGGGGGTAGAGAGTGCGAAGATATTCAAGGGCAGCTTCATGGTTTGTCAATTGCGTGGAGTAGGACTTGCCGCCTGCCACCTTCTGGCTGCCGGACCCTGAGCTCTTCTGTGCGTCGAGCTTGTCGAGGAAGGACGTGATGACGGTGAACAGTGTCGGCGGATTGGCATAGTGAGGATATTGCACCTGGAACTCCTCGGGCACTTTGCTCCGGGCCTCTGAGCCGAGAATCTGTTCGCGCGCAATCCACCCGTCCTCATCGACAAGCTTGAACCAGCTCTTGATGATGTCCAGGGTGAGGTCGACGTCCCAGTCGATGACGGGCAGCAGATGGAAACCCTCGTCCCAGAGGAAGCCGCGGGGGAAGAAGGGACGCGAGGGGATGCTGGTGTACAGCTCGTACGGGCCCTCGGTCGCGGCTACATGCTTGGCCCGCGCCTCGGCCGTGTCTTCCCAGAAGCCCTCGTTGTCCTCCTCGTAGGCCGGGTCGTAGGAGCGGTCGACGCGCATGTCGCCATGGAAGTAGCCGATGCCGCCGATCAGGTTCGAGAAGAGCGACTTGGAGAACTCGTCGTAGCGCTCCTTCAGAAACGGCGGCTGGGGCTTGAAGATGTCGGTAAAGCGCGCGGCAAAGCCGCTGGTGACGGACTGGATCTGCGTGGTCAGGTCGTCGGAGGTCACGGGCGCGGGCGCCGAGCGGGACGAGTAGAGCACGTCGAATTCGAAGGCGCCCTCAAACACCTTCTGCACCAGGTGGGCATTGCCCGGGCCCGGCGCGTGCTGGATCGTGTATATCTGCGCGGGCGGCGGCGGATTGTCCTCGCCGTACTTGGGCACCTGCTCGTCGATCTGGGTCTTGAGATGCGCAAACAGCACCGGCTTCGTCTGCCACAGCGCCTCCTCGGGCAGCTGGAAGCTGTGCACAAACGTGCGGTGCAGCGGCTTCTCGTCGTAGCTGGCGTGGCTTGTCCGCGGATGGCCGCCCTTGCCCTCCGTGATGGTGACGTCGAAGTCGCCCAGCTCCAGCGTGCTGCCCCTCAGCACCACGTCGCCGTCAAAGCCCGGCTCTTCCGACACGCTGGCCACCTCCAGGCTGCCCAGCCCCTCCAGTGTGTTGTACCAAATCACCGTCGTCCGCAGGTCCGGCGAAGCGTCCTCGCGCGGCGTCCCCTTGATCCTCACCCCCCAGCTGCCGCCGTGCTCGCCGCCAGGGAACTTGACAAACTCGGTCGTGAGATCAATGCGGTTTGCCGGGTCGTGGATGGTCTGTCTGCCCCCGCTCCGCACATCGTACTCGTCCCAGCCATAGCCGTCGAGCTCATGCTGCTCGCATGTGTGTCTGAAGTCTGTCTTGTTGATCAGCGCCAATTCCAGTCGCCAGCCACCTTGGCCCGTCTTCCCAGCGCTACCCACTGTTCTGCACGCTGGCATAGTCCTCCACCCGCGTCCAAAGCAGTCCGCCCATCAGACTCTTCGGGATCCTGGGCCTCACGCCGAAATACAAATTCGGGCGGTACGGCCCCCATAGCAAGCTCTCGTTGGTAGCCTTCTCAATTCCAGCGACCTGCGCAATTGCTATTTGGGGGAGTGAGAGGGCAACCAGGGCGGTCAAGGGATACCGCAGCCATGATGTCTTTGCCATTTGGGCGTTATGGGCTCCGGGCGTGCGAGTTGGTCGTGTTTGTGGGGTTCAAGGACACATGTCGGTAACGGTAACGGGAACGGGAACGGGCGCGGAGGTGCCACATGTGGCTGTGCTTAGGCTGGCGGCATCTGGGATCGCGATGTGACTGTGGTAGTATGCAGTGGTATGGGCACGGCTCTCCAATGTCACCAAATACGAACCATGCAAGATATAGTTGTTCTGAGCTTTTATTGTATGGGGGCCTTATGTGAAGGGCCTATTTCCAAACGCCTGGAATGCCGCGTGTAGCTGGGACCCCCCGCGCCTAAACGCCTCCGAAAATGGGTATCAAAAATGCATTACACCCTCCCCTGTCCTTTGTCTCGAGCCCCAACCAGACCCTTGACATCTCGAGCGCTCGTTCTGTCATCTTGCGTATGTAGTGCGACTTTGGTTTGCATACTGGATGAGCCCGCCGTTCCTAAAGTGAAAAATCCTCAGGACATTTGTGTATGACTCTGGACTCGGAACGAACCTGCTCAGCGCTCCGGTGACAGTGGTCTGTTAAAGCCACCCTTCCTGTTCATATACTGTCTTGCCTGCATGACCTTCTCTTTGCGGACACCATAGTTCTTGTCGTTGCCCGGAACCTTGGTTTCTTTTGTGCTCTTGAAAGAGGTGAAGCCCATCACTTGCTGCATCACCCACGTCTCCTCGTCCATGTCGTCGGGCTTGTCCTCCATCTTGACGTCTGGGTCTTTCTCCTCCTCGGGCTTCACAGCTGGCTCGGGCTGATCGAAGGGCGGGCGGGCAGAGGACGCAGGGCCAGTGGGGGGGCGGCGAGCAGCACCACCGCGTGGGCCTGTAGGTGTGTCTGTCCTCCGGACGGCCTCTCTGTGGAACTCGTCAATCCTGTCACCTTCAGAAGCGTCTGGGCTTTCGGACCTGCTCTCGCGAATTGGTGAGCGTTCGCGGTAGCGGTTCCCTCCTGCGCGGCGGCCGCCTCGCTCATGACGCAAATCATCTGGACTGCGTGAGCGACGTCGGGGAGCGGGCCCGTTACGCTCGTGAGGAGTGGTACCTCGACTGTCCTGATGATTGCGGCGTGACGAATCAGCAATACGCGAGCGGTCGCGTCCGAACTCGTCCTTGCCGCCGGTGTCGTTGGACATGGTGGCGTTGGCGGGTGTTGAGAGAGAGGGCGGGGTGGGGTTGTCTCTGTGTGTAAAGTGCCTGCAAGAAGTTGAGGCCAAGCCAAGCACGTGATATCGAACAGGATCGGTCTGTGCGTTCAGCTCATCTAGATTTGGGATAGTCCCATATTTCACCTCTCTCCCTAGATTTCTTTGGAAAGTAGCATTGAACGACAGACTTGTCAAGATCAGGCATCGTGAGATTTGTGTCCATAATTCAGATGTTAGGTGTTACATCAATGTTCATCACATGAAATTAATCCATCACCATCCCTCCCATGAACTCCCCATCCCTTGCAATATCCACCGCATTGCTCACCTCGATAAAGTCCTCCAGCTCCTCACTCGTTGTCTTCAGCTTCTCCTTAACAGCCGTCACCCCTTCAAACCCAACAATGTGCCTCGCAGGCGGATTGTCATGTCCTCCAATCGCCGTAAGTGCATGCACCGTCTCTGCGATCAGTGCCCCCTTGATGACCCCTGGAAGCGGCGCATAGAGCGAGGTGATGGTATCTGCAGACAAAAGATCCCCCATAGTGGGCTCTTGCAAGGCGTCAGGACTAGTATATGAGTTGGGCGTGCTATCCTCAGTGGGAGACCTTGACGACGAGGGGAACGGGGCAGCAGAAGGGTTGTTGGCACGGTCCAGCTTGTCAAGAAGCCCAGAGAAAATCTCTCGAGCTAATGGTGCAGGGTTGTCTGCGAGGAGGTACTCAGACATGGGCGGGACGGAGGTCATCCGGTTGGTGAGAACATTGACTTCCATATTGGCCTGGACAATGGACATTTTGATGTTGAAGGGTGCGATTTCATATGCTAGACTCTGCAATGCTGTCAGCGTTGAAATAACTAAGATATGGTGAGGGCTCACGTCGCAGTATCCTTCGATGGCCCATTGTGAAGAGCAGTACATGCTTAATCCAGGTGTTCCCAAGTGACCAGCTGAGCGATGGTCAGTCCAGAAGTAGCAAGAGTAGAATATCAGAACTGACTGATACCGGTCAACATAATTACGTGGCCGTTCTTCCTCGCACGCATAGTTGGAAGTGTAGCTTTGATGATGTTGACATTTGAAAAGAAGTTGGTCTCAAAGGTATCCTGCACAAGATTGAGTGTGCGGCTGGACTGTGCCATCTCTTCGACGGCGCCAATAACGGCTATCAATCAACATATCAGTAAAAGATAACAAAGCTGCACTGTTGCTCACCTTCGCTGGTGCTACCCAGGAGAACGTCAACCCGTCCAAAAGCCTCGACGGCTTCGGCCACCGCCGCCTGACATTGACCAACAATCCTGTATTGGAGGAATTGTATCAGTGCCAAGGATCTCATTGTAGAACTTGAAGACTATTGCATCTTACCTTCCGTCTAAACCTACGACTCGGAGTCTCTCTCTCCATCGTTCAGTCTTCTTCACATCTTCAAGAAAGATTCGAAAGTCGTCACTTTGTCCTTCTCTTCGCTCAAACTCTAGCGGCATCACGCCCGAAACCACGTAGTCACCATGATCTAGTACCTGCTTCGCAAGCGCTATTGATATGGGCGATGATCCCGTGGTAATGAACCAAACACGTGGTGCATTGTGGGGTGGGAAATGTGGTGACCGTGGGCGCGGCGGCCTGGACGATGACGCTGTAGGAACGTTATTTTGCTGCGGCGGTGTCATGTTGGATAGTCTGGAAGAGATGATAGCATCTCGCAATTCAAAAAATGCATTGCAGAGGAAATGCGTGATGTTTATCCGAGACAGCTCGAATTGTGGTTGCGGGGACAGAACTGCCTAAGTCCGACGAAACGATTTGTAGACTAGGCTAAATACGCGCTAGCGCCCCAATCACACAAAACTGAACGACTCCAATTCACAGTGACACTGCGACACCACGCAACCAAAGGAGGAGATAAGCGACAGTATATGCGAACATCTGTTGTCAGGTTACCATCTCGCGAGTAGGACCGCGATATATGTTACGTACTTTTTATTACGTGATGCGTTGTGACCGCCGGCTCGATCCCGAAATTTGAACTGTAAGTTGCATCTTTCACTCCTTCACCTCAGAAGAATCTCGCCGATTTTGAGCGTGGAAATTACATCATCCCCAGCCTCCTCCCAGCCTCCCGTTTATCCTAGCCGAGTTTGCAAAACTTTTCAGCTCCCCCCCAAGTTCCTTATCTCTCTCCCATCTGCTCTCGCTGCAAAACCTCCATATCTCTTCACTTCTATCTTTCTTCTCAACTACTTCACGTCTCGAGCCATTAGAATGCCTCTGTTACCATCTGTGGGCCAGTCTGATCAAGCTCAGACAGAAGCTTTCCGCGCCTTGGCTCTCCATACCGCCAGCCTCGAGCAAATCGCCGAGTACCTCCAGCAACACCCGACCTCTCATCTGGCGCAGGAGATAGCTGCGAAGATTAGCTGCACTGGCGATCTCACGTCGAACCAGTCTGTCAAGATCCCCAAGAGAAAGCTCAAAGTCAAACAAGAAGCCCACGCAGCTCGCCGTTCGAAGAACCAGGAGAAGCACCAGGAGAAGCACCGCAAGCGCAACAGGCCCAAGACACAGCGCCAGATAGATCGGGAAAAGCGTATAGCTATTCGTGCGCAGGGCTTGGACCCATTCGAGCGAGGAATTCGTGCCATCGACTGCAGCGACTGGATAATCGAGAACAACAGATCTTACGGCTCGTTGCCATCGACCACGGGATCTCTCCAGAGGTTCACCGCCCCTTACAACAACAACAACAACAACAACAACAACATGGCTCCTTCCACTCTCTCACGTCTGCACAGTCAACGCCGCGCCATCACCCAGATGTCCAAAATCCTCGGCTTACGCAACTCGACCTCGCCATTCACATTGATCATTGACGATCTCAACCAACCCAGCTACCCCCTTGTCTCCGAGTTCACGCGCCGCGGCATCTCTCGCAACGTCAATGTCATTCTGGTCACCTTCCACACCAAAGAACGTCTTGGCAATCCCGCAATCGTGCACATCCAGGCCTGGGACCACGACAACCAGACCGCAGACCAGATTCTCACCAATCTCGAAGCCGCCTTGAGTCTCTACCAAGAGAGCCTTGTAGTCGTCGATTCGCTGGCCGACCTTCTCGGCATGCGAGGAGTGGATATGAATACCCTCTTCAACCTCGTCGCCGCCAAGTACCGCTCCAACCTCGTCGGCGTATACCATCAAGATATGCTCATGAACTACTACCCCTACAACCCGTACGCGCCGCAGCTTCTCGACACGCTCAAATACGTCGCCACTTGTATCCTCACCTGCAAGTCTTTCGCGCACGTGCTCGCCGCCAAAGCCGCCAAGGAGCGCAGCCTACCCGAACCTACCCACGGCCTGCTTCAGGGCGCAGAGGGCGTTGTGCAGTCCATGGGCGCCAACGACTGTCGAGGGATGGTCATGGATGCCGAGTTCCGGCGCAAATCCGGTCGGCCTGAGACCGAGACGTTCTACCTGCCGGCTCCGAAAGTCAGCGACTACCATCCCCCAGTCAAGGAGATGATGATTGGGGTGCTGAAGAGCGAGGTGGTAGTCTGTCTAGATATGGTTGAGCTCTACAACTCCCAGGATACGATGGAGAGAATCCGTGTGGCGGCAGATGAGATGTCGTCAACGTTTAACCTAGAACTCACCGAGAAGCAGAAGGAGGCCAGGGAGGGGGTGGTGCTACCATACTTCGATGCACAGAAGGGAGAGGGGGGTGAGGGGGGGCGGATTCTTTACGAGATGGGGGAGGAGGATGACTTTGACGAGGAGGAGGATGAGATCTAAAGCTCGGTGGTTTGGGGGGTGGGGTTTGGTCGGTTTTGCTTTTATAAAAGCTAATCATTATTGGAATACCCTAGCATATCTCGCGTTTTGTGAATTAGAAGAATATATAGGTAGTCATATGCAAAAAGTCTCTCAGATTCGTATTTCTATGCATATGTGCTGATATGTTGAGTCGTCTAAACAGAGATCCTCCTGCCCGGTTCCTCTGAACAGGTATATGCCGACCCCCATGGTATTATTGGTATATCCTCAGCATTATGAGCTCATAGTCCTGATAGTCCTGAGTTCCGCCATATTATCACTGTTCCATCCTCCAAGCTCCCGAAACACTCAAAAACTTAGTCTAAATCTAGACCTAGGTATGACAAGAGATGGCAGTCAGAGCATCGCCCGAATGCCACTCCTAAAACTCCGTAAGTTCATGATGCTTACTCAAATCCAATCCTACGTCTCAACTTGATCTCTAAATCAGCCTTCTTCGCCGGAGCCTCAGAGCTACAGGTGTATGATTGGAACCGCAGGGTTCTTCTACCAGGGGATAGACCTTTGACGACAAACTTGGCATTGGGAAGCTTGAACTCCGGGAGATCGCCAGGGCCAATGAGTGTAACATGACGGAGATTCACTTTGCTGTTACTGTCCCAGCACGAGGGCCCGATGAAGAGCGTGCACCAGACAGGCTTGCAGATTTGAGCAGAGCCCACACCCATATCCCTGGACTATGAATCAGCGCAGCTATATGCTGTATAGGTTATACGTACGGGAGGGCTGCTTCATCGTTGGGAGAGTAACAGTGATTCCCTCCGCTGCTCAATATCAAGGCCTTGGAGTGGTTTTGGTAGTGGTTGCCAGAGAAGACGACGCCGACATCTTGGTAGCCGGGTAGATTGATCATCCCATCGTGGGGTGTGGGAGTGGGAGCGGCCACAACCATAGTGATGGCAAGAGCGAGGCTGCCAACGGGCTTGAGAATTGAAGAGACCATGTTTGGAAGCGGGGACGGTGAAGAAAAGTAGAAAGTCTCAGAGTTTCAGGCAAAAGGAATTCGGTGACGAGGTTGGTTGATATTGTTGTGAGGAAGTAAAAGTAAGAGGTGCTTCCAATCTCGATATGATCTACTTTGCTCGCCTTGCCGGCCAGCTAGCCCAGTTGGGTCTTCTAAAAGACCAACCAATGACTACATAAAAAAGCTAGCTCTATATGCAGCGATTGGTTGAATGCCCTGACAGGAAGAAGTTACGTGTAGAAGGTTTTAATGAGGGAGGAGCAGCGGGATTGCCAGAGTCCGGGAGGAGCGTTATAGTTGTGTCACATCCGGTGTTAGAACTCGTCAGGAACTCGAAACTAACTACTCCTATTGGTCACATGGAAGACTGATCTGCTCAATTCAGTCATAAAAGCGATGCTTTAGCAAATGGAATCTTGATAGGACGTGCTCAGATACCTTCTCCTGAAATTTGATATAATGATTAGGGATGCAGGTAGTCCGTGCTCTGGGTACACAGATAGATAACGTTGAAATTGAAACAGTGCGTTGTTGTAGCACTATATTGCTGCACCCCGAACAGCACTGCTGTGCTTGAGACAGAGATTATGGGCGAGGTATGAATGACTTCGCTGGAGTGAAGAAAAAGCGGTATTCATCAGGACAAGCAGCGAGATAGGCAAGTATCGACGCCTACATATACCGGTGGCGGCATGGGACCATGGCCGATCGGGAAGAGTATCTTTTAGATATGCGGTGGGTAATCGGCGGCGACCGCACGTTTGTTCCAATGGCACTGTGTTTGTTGGGCATTGTTTGTCCGTGATTCGATCCGGGTGCACCCGCGTAACGAATCAGCTGTCTATCCGAGAAGTCTTGAGCAATCCCTGGATTGTCGAATATATTGTGTTACTCAGTCACCAGGCGGCCATGCATGCGAAGTTCCAAAGTCGTGATGACTATGGTTTTTTGTAAATAGTCTGTTGCACCGAGTCTGCTTACCGATAAGCAGGAGCGTCCGTCCTAGAGGAAGAATGGGAAGAATGATTTCTCAATGCGCACAAAACAGGAATGCAACGCTTAGGGAATCTGCCAAAGTTCTGTGTTGATGTGGTGTGTACATTGTCTGCATAGACGTACGTGGAGGTGCATAGCCACGACCGCTCCGCGATGCATCCGTTCCAAGCAGTTGATTCTAGTGGCCTTGCGGACGAAATTGTACAGATCATTACCGTCAGAATGGCCGAGGGTAAGGATGCAGAAGGCGTGTCCTCACGCCGGAGACCTAGCATAATGTGTCCGGCTGCGTAGAGGTCCTTTCGATGTTCGTTCCATCAGATCCTGTGGCGGTGGGAGTGTCGCTTCGCTCGCCTGTGATTGACTCGTCGTTCGAATTGCGGTGGGGGCCATGTTCTGCGACTCTACCTCATACCGCCAGCACGCTGAGACAGTCTGATCCTGCTGGACGTCTTCTAGTGCGAGTGAAGATGGTGAGAAGTCATGCCAGGTAGATGAGTCCCACAGTCAGGCACCTGGGCAGCTTCAGCTTCAGCCCGCCACACGTGCACCGTTGCAACCGCTAGAGGGTCGTTGTCCGGCTCCACATACAGTCTTTTCTGCCACGAGCAACTTTAGGCGTCGTATTGCTCAGCTTTTGCATCGTGCCAGCGTCCTGAAGAGGTCGCCGTTCATCGGGCACGCATACAGCAGGTCGACGGGTAGTCTAGCTCTATCAAGTAGACTAACCGAGTCTGCTAGGCGGCTGAGGTCTAAATCGAGGCGCCAAGCAACAAGCGCTCCCGCCTAGCACTGCCGCCGCCCATTCACCGCACTCTTGCCCATGCTCCCGCCATTCTCACCTCTGCACTTCGACGTTGCACTGGCGGCGAAATGGAAACGAGTCGGTCAGGCCAGCGTCGCCAAAAGTCCGCTTCAAAACAGTGCACTTGCTCTCCCACGGCCTGCGCCACAGCCCACAGTATCTGACTTCATCTGCGGCGTTACCGTCACCGTCCGCGATCACACTGTTGTATGTGGCTCATGCAAGCCTGCGGTGTAAATAACTGTAAATACATATTGTGGCTAGTAGATTTTCCGCGCGAGAGATCGCAGATTGGACGAAAGATGCCCCGTCCTAAGCTTTCCGACGACCAAACGGCCGGCAGCATGTCCTGACGACAAGGGCGGACCGATAAGCGCTATGCTCAAAGAGGGCATGGAATGGAGAAACCATCGTGAAAATCTGGGCGCGGCGACCACGTTCCCCTCGATAAGAAGATTATTCAGCTGCCGTCCGAACTGACCGTGGCCGCATGTACAGGGTTTTGCTCGGCAGTCTTCCAATCAAGACATCGCGTGCAGCATTATACATCGTCTCTTCTTGCCTGTCTTCCGCGACGCATTGATATGTCTCTACTTCACGCCCGGCGTCTATCCAGCTTCGATGGAATGGTGACTGTAGATCTTCAGCCTTAAGACCGTGACCGTGGACGTGCGCTCGCAGGGCCAAAGACTCACTTCGCCCCACCATCATGGAGATTCAAATGTTCACCTGTATAAAGACAAGTCAACTCCTACCATCGCCAACATGTCGACGAAAGCAGCATTACCGAAAGCGGGACTACACGAGGCCAAAACCATTCATCATGCTCTCTTCGACACCAACCAAGAACAGGCAGTCGGTGCGAGCAGTGAGCCCAGCCAAACCAGACTCGCCGCGAAAAGAAGATGGGCTGTCCGATGTTCCTTGCTACACTTGCAGGAGGAGGCATGTGAAGTGCGATCGCATTCTTCCTACATGCGCAAAATGCGCTAAGAAGGGGGTAGCCTGTCTGGGCTACCAGAAGCCACTGAGGTGGGCAGATGGGGTAGCGGTCAGGGGCAAGTTGAAGGGGAAAACGCAGCCTGTGGTCGACAGTCAGTATAAGCGGCCAGCTGTGTTGAGACTCTGCTAAACAACTGACTAGGCAATGCTGTAACCATCGTCCGGAACAATATACAGCTTCAGCCGCATTCTGTTATGGAGGAGGCTATCCATTTTGGCATCCATAGTCTGGCAGACCCTGTCACAGGAACTGCACAGAACGAGAGTAATTTCATGGAACTCTTGAATTACCGTAAGTTTACCAAACCATGAACGTCTGATTGTCCCCTCCTAACTTTTGAACAGACAACACTTATATCTGCAGAGAGCGTGTTACATTTGAGCAGACGAAGTTTATCAGCCGTTCTATTGCAACACTAACCCCTGAAGCTATCCAAAGATTGCCTAAAGATCTGTTAAACTGTATTCTTGGAGTTGCTGCCGTGCATATGGCATCGCGGCAACCTGAGAACAAGGCTCTGGAGCGCATGGCTTTGGAAACCAAAGGCAAAATCTTCCAATGCTTCAATTATCTCTTGCAGAATCCGGCGGAGCAGCAACCTGATGTAATCATTTGCTGTGGCCTCTTGATATTTGCTATGGATGTGAGCCTCCTTTGCAACTCCCAAAACTCTCGAAGCTAATATGAACAACAGGTGATTGATCATGGCATGAGCCGATGGATGATTCACTTCCTCGGATCCATGCAAGTCATGTCGTCTTTCGGGGGCATAGAAAACCTCTTCAACTATTATCCACATCTCCAATTACCCCTCACCCATGTAGCACACTTCGAGACCATGTGGATTATGTTGTCATACAAGCCTTTGACAAAGCCTAAGCAGACTTCAAGGCGAGCGGTGGAAATGCTGTGCGATTCTGCACAGGCTTCGAAG
Organism: Amniculicola lignicola CBS 123094; assembly: GCA_010015725.1. Lineage (NCBI taxonomy): Eukaryota > Fungi > Ascomycota > Dothideomycetes > Pleosporales > Amniculicolaceae > Amniculicola > Amniculicola lignicola. The sequence goes on from ML977577.1 coordinate 521,402, forward strand.
AAGTTCTTTAATCCTATCCCGAAGTCCATGACCCTTTTGCTCTGGGACATTGGTGCTTGTGCCCAAGGGGTACTTGGTATACATGCCCCTTTTTCGTCCGCGAGTATGCAGTGGCGTGAACGCATCCTGCTAGATGCTCTGGCACTGCGACCCGAGGATGGGGCAGACTATATCAGAGAGAGTGTCCACAAAAATCTACCTGTGTAAGTCACATGCACCACAAGAAACATACTATTGGAGAATCACTAATAATTGCAATAGCGACGAATCGATGGTAGACCATTGGGAACTGGCAGGCACGGCGTGGAAAGCTGCGCTTACAATTCTCACCTTGCGATACCTTTATTTTGGAAGAGCCGACCTAGCTCCCCAAGCGCACCTCAAGCGTTCGATATCGCCAACTCCTTCTTTCACGTCCCATACAAGCGGATCGGGAAGCTACTTCCATCAGGGGGAGGATCCGGAACTTCTATTCGACGAACCCTCGGAAATTGATCAGGATTTCCTCTCCGCTGGTCTGTACTGGCATGATGCACGCTCAGCCACTCCATCGCCAATGCCATCCCCTCGGATGCATGCTCAGCTGCCACCATCAAGCCTGTGGGAGACCAGGTACCAAATCCACGATGAAGCATTCTTGGCGCTCACTACAAGCTTTTACGCCCTGTATGAGGATCTGAACCCGGCGTCCATTCGATACTTGCTCCTACCCATTATCGTTATGGGCTTGGTCAGTCGGCCTAACAGCGGCGAACGCGAGCTCTGCTTCTCATTTTTCCGGAAGTTCAAGGACTACATGGCGAAGTGCTCTTGGGATCCAAACCTAGCACAAGGGGACTGCGCGGCGGACAGAGTCGTAGGAGAAGAGCTTGAGTTAGACATACCATGGGACAAATTGGACAGCTACTCGCACCTGGTACAAGAGATTAACCCGGACTTTGACGGAACTGGATTGACATTGGGCGCACCAGAGTGGAATTGGTGGGATATGATGCGGCACGTTGACTTGAACCTGGCATGGCCATGTACGTCAGGGACGGCTCATTTCGAGCGAGGGTCTGACTTTTGGTCGTGGAAGCTCATATCCTCTGTGGTGAACGACGAGTACTTTTCGCACTGGATCAATGGACCGACACCTTCAATGGCAGGCCCATCAAATAACTAACTTTCACAAAAAGGGGACGACTGCAACTTTCTGGGGATTTCCCACAGAAGGAGCGAGATGGCATAGATGACAGGGCTAAAGAGGCATCATTTCGACACGCATTTTTATTCATTTCATAAACTTCGCTGCTTTCTTTGTTTTCAAGGTATGCACTTTTGGGGCTGGCACCAAGATTTGATGATGTATGTATATGGATGCCGAGAGCTTTTCTTCTTCTCTTCTTTTCTCTACTTTCGTTCAATCATTTTCTATTTCCTCAGGTTCAAGTGACGTTTCCATTCTTGCATCCTGAAAATAGGTTATCCTCCACCTTGTGGCACTGGTTGCGTTTCGCTTCATGTTAAAATTGTTCGGTGTCCGTCTGCATATTCGATCTTCCCTGTCAATTCTTCATACCTGCACATACCTCTTAGATCTGCGTGCCTCTAGCCAAATACTTACAATAAAAGAAGAGACATGGTTCTCATGACCAAGCACTTCGTTGAAATACATGTTCCCAGGACTACGGACCGTTTGACGGCAAAAGTGATACCCGAGCCAACACTGACCTATACTTGCTCTATCACTGTGCTGTTCTTCGTATCTGAAATTTGGAATTCTTGGTCTCAGTTTGCCTCCTCACACCATGCCGTGCTCGCATGGCCTTCTTCATCTAGTTATATATTCCTTAGCTCGCTGTATGATTACAGTTCTGCAAGAAGCCGAAGACGTTTAAGACATCATACGGCCGTTGGAATAGAGTATTCGCCATCCAAATAAGCATACATACTGCAAAAGCGCATCTAATACATTCAGAGTCTAGATTCACTGCGCTGCGGGTCCTCGCGTAAACTTACCCTGCTCAAAGAGTACTCCAAACATGTGGAAACATGAAGGATAAGCTAAGAGGCCTCGTGGGTACCTGCATGATCCTTTCATTTGACGCCATCATAGGGTGGCGACGCGAACCCAAAGCTGAAGTAGTGGGGATAAAGTGGAGTGGCGCATCTGGGGTCGAGGACAGGGCCGCGTTGAATGAGTCAAAGTTTGGGGGCGAGCTGGGGGCTAGTCAGAATGGAGCAGGCCGAATGGGGAAATGTTTTGCTGGTGTCATCTATTTTGATAGGCCATCTGAGACTTCGTTCGCTGGATACTCTGTTTGATGTTGTCGGAACTGAGATGAGGCGATAATCTCGCCTCCAAATTGCCACCCCGTAAACCCCGGATCTTGGTATAACAACGCACCAGGGTGAGTCAATTGTTATACCGAGACCCAGGTTTTACGGAATAATTATACAATATGCGATCCGATCCCGGGTTCTCTTCAAGCTCCTGATATCCCTCTATTTTAAACCAGATTAAGAATTAGAACACTCCCAGCGCGTCATTTATCCCTATCATTGCACACCGGTACTCCCATCGCATATCGATTCAAAAGTCCTGATACCCTCGCCTCGCTCTTAACACATGACTTCTAAATACCACCGTCATCACGCAATATCTATTCACTGGCCAATAATCGAATGGTATGTATACCCACAGAATCGAGAAACGAGAACCGAGAATACAATGCTCGGACAGTATTATTCATACTCTGAATCAAATATTTACTTATGTTCCTAATCTTTCCTATAAGAATTATCAGCCTTATAGACCTCAACAGCTGCCTAATGCCCTATACAATAACAATTTTGTTCCAAGGCACACATTTTGTATCAAAGCCCACGAACCTACCAATCAAGCATCGTGATTCCTATACACAAATAAGGAAGGTTGCCTGAGCACAAAATCCATCTAAAGCAAAAGCGATGTTTGAATGAGTCTGAAAGGAACGAATCCTACGGCAGGGGTGTGGAAAACGGTATCTGTGGGGTAAGAAGGCTCAACGGGCCGCGTGGCAAGGATCGCACAAGTCGGTGTACTTCCGATCCATCGGTCGGGGGCCAGGGCGAAGATGAGTGATTTGTGGAGGCGTACCATGAGGCTGGTGCGAAGGATTCGAAGGGCGGTAATCTCGAGTTCGACACGTGGAATGCGTTGGGATCTGTTGCAGACATGAGCGGACAGGTGGATTTGGGGCGACTCCTGGCTCGCACTTCGGGGAATATCACTGGTGGATATAGCAACCAACAACATACATAGACGCTCAAGCACTGTTCCTTATGTTTTGATCCAGTAACAGGATTCTCCAAATGCACTAATCTAGAGACTTCTCGTGCGAATAGGGAATATGGGGCGTTAACTGGTTGCCAACCCCGGCGTGTTCTTCGTACAAAGTGCGCGTTTTATTCAACATTGCATCAAACGGGATTGGATAGTGGAGAGTGGGTTGATCTTTCACGTTGCTTCATATTCAGAGGCCTGAGTAAATCTGCCTCGACTGCCTATCATATTACCGACCCCCAGTAGGCACTAATAAATAAACATGTACCAAAAAACACATGTTGTGCTCTCCGCTACACAGTGAACCCCCTGTAAACTCCACTTACGCCCACACCGCCCCCATCCTGACTATGTGCAATATCTCTACCACCCTAAGCGTTCGAACAGTGACGATCTGCGAACGTCCCTCTTGCTGCTACCACCAGGCAATGCAGACGTGCAATCCACAAGTTTGACCCCGCTCACACCAATCATACTCATCTTTGTCATAGCCGGTACAAATGCTGCCGCCCATGCTGACTTGCTCAACGCAAATGCCTTGAATGGAATCCCCGCTATGAGATGCTTTGCCACGTTTTTATCTGCCTGCAACGTAAAAGGTGCTGTTTCTTTCACTGTCTCGGAGTAGTATTTCACATCCCATTCTCCTGGTGTGGAGTCCATAGAAGCGCCAGATTTTGAAGGCTCGGTAGAAAACTGTCTGGCTGTGCTGTGTGCGCCGAGGAGAGCAGCAAGGTCTATAGCAGAGAAACCTTTGGATGCGAAGAGCTTGACCAAGGAGTCGCCGGAGGCAGAACCGGAAGGGAGTACGCCCAATGCGTTGGCAGTGAAGGAGTCCTTGCGGCCAACCTTGACAGGGACAGTGGGACCACCAGGACACGTTTTGATGGCGTGGGCTGGATGTAATGTCAAAACTTGTGCTTCATGTGCCATTGACAAGGTTGTACATACCGGCCGCGAACTGTATCAAGTCGGCTACACCGACCTTCTGCTGTGTAGCAAGATTCCCCAAATTGCCGCAAAGCCTAGTCAAGCCGATGTTCTCGGAGTTTGAACACTCATTCGCAAGAATAAGAGAACCATCGCAGGCGCCATTGAAGCAGTCATGAAACGCGGCTCTTATGGCAGCACGTGCTGCGTCCGTGCATTGACCATCTAGGAGGAATTGTGCGGTAAGGGTGGTAGAGATATCTTTCCAAACAGCTGGGCAGGTACTTTGGCGTTCGGCCAGGTTGGTCACAGAGTCGGCTAACTTTCTCTTGAGATCCCTGGCAGCAGAAGTGATATCGGAGAGTTGAAATGCTTGAGCAGAGCTCATAGCAACCAGGATAGTGACAAGGGGTGTTGAAATATACATTATGGATAGTTGCTATATCCCAGAGAACGAAAGGCCGGAAGAATAGATAGACTGGGGTATCAGAAAGAGTTGCAATGCTGTGACTCCGATGATCAAGAGGAAGATACGAGACAGGTCTTTATACATGTTAACGGCAGCGTAGCCGGCAATAAAAATAGTATTCATTGAGAAGATCGCCGGCCTTTCGGGCCTGCGGTGAATGGCCCCATCCAGAGGCGTACGCTAAGGCAGTCAAGCCCTCAGATAGACTTCGTGATGGTGCAGTCGTGGTGGAGAAACGCCGGTGGAAAGTTCACCATCTCGGTCCCCCGCCAAGGGAATGCAGAGCTTCGGTCGTGCATGCATATGTATGCTCGCGCGATGACAGGTAGCCACAAGTGTCATCAGTGCCGATTATTACCTGAAATGTTGGGAGACAAGAAAGCAAGCGACGAATGTGGTAATTTGCATACCACCAACACTATTGGTATATGCGCCGAGAGTTTAGCTGGTCACAGTCCCCCCGTGAAAGCGTCCCCACGCCCGAGGTATCGCATATTTCATAGCTTCAATATTTACTTGCCATGATATTCAGGGACTTGAAACAGTCTTTGAGCAACAACCTGGTACCACAAGCTAATAAGTTCTATACTTGGATGTTTCCAAGTTACATGAGTCGGGACATGAACAAAAAGTTTATCAGACAGGGGAAATAAGGAAATAGCGTGGTCTAGCGAGATCCCATCGGTATAGTCGTGTGAGTTGGCGAGGCCTCGGAGGCGAGGTTGAGGTCCTCAAACGACGATCGTTGCGGCCCCACGGGTCTTAGCGACTCATACTCTGTGGCGTTACGTGAACGGATACACTCTAGAAATTTCCTCATCTCATAAGGCTGAGTATGTTTGACATCACGTAGAAATATTGAAAATGATCTGGCCGCGAAAATGTGAGGTGTTTTGAGATCGTTGTCTAGGTAGCATATTTAGGCAGCATACCCTGGTGAATTCAAACTATGTACTGCAAGGAAACATCCTCGTTATCTGATCAGCCAAAGATACAGGGCTCGAAACAATGTATTGCTGTGCACAGCTCGAGACACGAACGAAAACTCATGGTCCTGTGCTTTGCTCTGTGGGGGCTCAGAAGTTGGGTTTGGAGGAACGGAGACGGCTGACAAGCATAACCAGCCACGAAGATATCAGAGGTTTGTAGATCCTCGACCTACAATACTGTGACGATTTCAAAGGGGTATTGTCGGCTCGCACGGCGCTTGTGTTCGGCGTTTTCGAGGGGACCCGAACCGTAGTTTTAGCGGTTAGAGATCTGCCCTCCGATTGGAGCCCCTACAATTACACACGTCTATCACCCTCACGACATTGCTGACAACATTTGTCGTGCGAAGGAGACGGCCGTGCGGTCAGCAACAGTTTAACACCCCCTCCCCCCATATCGTGGAAGACAAGGCGCAGGCATAGAGCAGTGGTGGCTATGACGTCCTTAGTGGCACTCCCAGGGCCAATTATCACCGTCTCTGCCACTTGCTTTCGAATCCATCGCGATCCTCGGCAACACCTTTCATTATATTTTTTCCTTGTTCCATTACCTTCAACGGTTTGTTCTTCGTGGGAATCAATGAAGCTCTAAGTCTGCCTCAAGTGGAAGACCATCGTCTATCAAAGCAGTGATTAATCAATATAGGAGGGAAACTGGGTTAATCAATTGATATAGATACACCGACTTGATATATACTCTAGTAGCAACTTAATACTAGCCTTTATTAGGTTTAATATACTAATTAAGTTAGGTATACCTAACTTAGGTATAATATATCCCTTAGGAGTAAGTATAATTAATCCTATTAGTGTCTGTACGTAATTAAGTCAGGAGTATCAGCCAACACACGCGTGGGATCACATAAGCTTATCTCACGTAATCAAGCCGCATGTGCGGCTTGGCAAGGGGCTACCTTAAAGCCCTGCTCTTCCGTCCAACTCTAGATAGAATATGAACAATACTAACCCCTAATCCTGTATTAACCTGTTATACCCTATATATATATATACACTACAGATGTATATATTAGGATAGAGCTACCTATCTACAGTATATACTAAAGTCTATTTAATACTAATTAGTAGTTAATTAACTTTAACTGCAAATTAGCAAGAGTAAAGATAGAGTTATACCTTAGTAAAACTAACTTCTACTAAGGTCTCTATTTTATTACTATTTCT
>ML977578.1:1435-20250 GCA_010015725.1 Amniculicola lignicola CBS 123094
GGGGGGTGGGAGGAGGGAAACGGTGAGGGAGAGGAAGATGGTGAGGTGCATGGTGGTTTGCGTATTGCGTGATGCGCGATGCGTGGTGTGTTGTGTGTTGTGCGGCAATGGTAACGAGTGTGGTGTGCCGGTGGTAGAGGGTATGGTGGGGAGAATTTGAGAAGAAATGTGGAAGGAGCAGGATGGTAAAGTAGGAGAAAGCGACATTGTTTTGGGGAGAGGTGAGTCGGTGAGGTACACAATGTAGATACGACGATGCTTCCTGCGGAAATGCTTCAAGTTGGTTTGCACAATGCAGAGCTGGGCTGGTATTGCATGCACGTGGGTGAAGAAGCCTATTTTGGCGTTCAAATAGAATTGGATGCCGTTGTGTACAATATGGGTTCTTGGTTATGTGAATCGCATGTCAACTGCGCACATCACCTATTGCTTCATAATGGCTGTATTGATTTTCTTTGCCCCACCTCGACCTAATTTAGAAGATTAGTAGTGAAAGGCTCATCGCATTCTTCATCGCATACCTAGTTACTGACGCCCAATGTGTGCCAACCGGCACCTTACTTTTCATTCGAGGGCAGAGTTGGAGAGAGATGTCACCAATGTTGGACGTCGCCCCGGTGCATACCTTACAGGGTCATATTCGTCGACTCCCCTTATCGATGGTCGTGATGGTAGGTAGTGCCTTTTCCAGTTCCTCTTTATCCTTCTCCGTCGGCACCAGCCCGAGCTTCTCCTCCACCTTGTCCGACACGACCATGGCCACGCCCGCATACGCCATGATGCCAACGCCGACCAGCATGCGCGTCTTGGGCGTAATCGACTTATACCACCTGCAATTGGGTTGGATGATGAAACAAAAAGACGGGCGCGAAATGGCGACTTACTGCCAGATGGCCATGATGCCAGATTGGAGAGACGCTGAGATGGTGTTGTGGAGTCACGGGGAAGAGCGGAGGTTCGAGCTTCCAAGCTCCAAGCGTTCTGGACAAGACCCGCAATTTGGACGACCGCCAAGAAGGACAATCAACCACATCCTCGCTGCCGACCTGGGCGTTGCTTGCACACCTCCTCACGAGTCTGGCTTCTCCTCTCCGCGATCTGGCCACCATCGCACTCCTCGCTGTGCCCCACCAACGATGCTGCGCTGAGCAACCGTCGACTGCAACCGCCCCTCACGACACCACTGGCTCCGCGTCTCGATGCTGGCCCACCGCCACCGCGTCGCAGCCCCCGATCCCCATAGTACGGACACCTCAGGCGCCGCGATTCCCCCATAATGCCCGGCTTCCGCCGCTGGGGCAAGTCGCGGTTCCAGAAGAACCCGGAATCGTCCTTCAAGCTGCTGGCGGCCGTGCTGATCATCACCCTCTACCTCATCATCAAGGAGTTCTCGAGCCCGCCGATCCACGTGCCCAACTCGTACAACGTCGGCGCCGACATACAGTACAAGGCCTGGCAGAATGGCACCGAGCACGCCGACACGGAAAAGGCGACGGCCGTGCGGGATGCGATGAAGTACACCTTCTGGAAGTACCGCCAGAGTGCGTGGGGATACGACGACGTCCGCCCCGTCTCTGGAGAGGGCGCCAATTCGCGGAACGGATGGGGCGCTTTCATCGTGGATTCGTCGACGACGCTTGCGCTCATGGGGCTGTATGATGAGCTGGCCTTGTGCGTGCAGCACATCATCGCAATCGACTTCACCAAGACGGAGGACCTCGTGGACCCTTTTGAGACGACCATCAGATACCTGGGAGGCCTGGTGTCTTTGGTCGATCTCGCAGACGCCGGCCTCGTTCCGGAGAACATCATCAATGCGGAGGCCCGGGGCTTGATATTGCAGCAAGCCGTGACCCTCGCAAACTCTCTCGGGCCCGCATACGACACACCGACCGGCATGCCGTATCCCCGGGTTAACTTCAATACATCTGAAGGCGTGCCGGACCCACCATCGGTGTACATTGAACATCCAGAGAGACCACGCTATGACAACCCCGTCATCGGACCCGCCCGGACTGGTTCCTCGATCCTGGAAGCTCGAACTTTGACGCGACTAACTGGTGATCCAATTTATGCAAAGAACGCTACCATGGCCTGGGCACCGATGGTATGGAACAAGTGGATCACCCCGTGGAAGGGTATGGTAGACGCGCCCATTGACATTGTGACTGGACAGCCCGTGGGACGACAGCGGCATTGGGACAGCGGCCACGATTCCTACTACGAGTACCTCGTCAAGATGACCCTCCTCTCCCCACCGGCAGACCCCTACATGAAAGATTACAAGTCCCGCTTCCTGGACGCGGCAACTTCCCTTCGGACCCATCTCGCATCTCGCTCTGCCCCCGCCCCCTCCCACACCATGCAACACCTCTTCATCGGCCGCCAAGACGCCCAATGGTTCCTAAACAAACAAAGCCACCTCGCCTGCTTCGCGCCAGGAACCCTCCTCCTAGCCTCCAAGCACTACCTCGAACCCGATCTACACACCTTCGCCCTCGCCTTACTCGAAGCCTGCCACCACACCTACACCTCCACGCCCTCCAAAATCGGCCCCGAGGCTTGGTCCTGGGTCCCCAAGTTCGGCTACGACGACCCCATCTACCTCCCCTCAACCAACCGCCAGAAAAAAGAATGGGAAACCTCCGGATTCTGGTCCACAGACGCAGCGTACAAGGGTCGCCCCGAGTACCTCGAATCGCTCTTCTACGCCTGGCGCATCACGGGCGAACAGCGCTATCGGGACTGGGCGTGGGAAGCCTTCCAAGCACTGGAAACGCATTGTAAGGCGCCGTTTGGGTACGCGGGGTTGAGCGATGTGTATAGGCCGAATGGGCCGGGGGCGGGGTGGGTGGATGAGCAGGAGAGCTATTGGGCGAGCGAGACGCTGAAGTATGCGTATTTGGTGTTTGCGGCTAAGGAGGTGGCGAGTTTGGATCGCTGGGTGTTTAGTACTGAGGGGCATTTGTTTAGGATGATTAGGTAGGGGGAATGGGTGGGGAGAGGAGATTATGGGGAGATGGGGAAAACAAAAGTCTGTTGGCGCGACGCATGGTTTCGACGCATGGGATTATGGTGTTCAGGCGTGAGATACCCGGTTAGCAATTCCATGCTATGAATTTGAGCTTTGGGCCGGCGTTTTACTGATAGGATTCGCAGTCAATATATCTACGCCTTGTATTTACCGCAGTGCCGTGATTTTGGTATATATATAGCGCCTACCCCATCGATCTCCCCACACCCAAATCTCCCCTCCCCCCCCTAAAAAAAACGTATCAAACTCCAGCACCGGCTATACCTCCCCTCACCACCCTTCCCGCACCCCCCCACTCAACCCCTCAACAACTTTAAACATCTCCTCCGCCAACCGCCGCCCCTCCTCCCTCCACCCCTCCTCGCACATCCGCCCAAACCGATCAGGATGCCACCGTAACCGCTCCTGACGTAACCACTCCACGCCGTACTTCTCCCCCGCGCCTGCCCGGAAAAGGGTCTCGATGTCGTGCGGACAGGCGCGGAGGCTAGAGGGTGAGGATTTGAGGACAAGGCAGGGGGGGAGGGAGCATGAGAGGGGGAGGGGGAGGTGGGGGAAGGATGTTAGAAGGGCGGGGGCGGGGGCGGGGGCGGGGGAGGGAGGGGGATTGGGGTGGAGGGCGTTTTGGTTCCGGACTTGGAGTTTTTTGGGGGTGCGGGTCCGGGGGTTGGAGGGGGGGTTGGGGATGGGGATGGCGGCTGCGAGGCGGGATGTTGTGTCTTTGTTCCATTGGTCGTAGAGGGTGCGGAGGTGGGTTTGGGAGGGAGGGGTGGTGGCTGGGGGGTGTGGAGTTCCATTATTCAAAGTCCCGTTTTGGTTCGGAGACGGGGTCTGGGTGTTGGTGTTGCTGTTGTTGTTGCTGTTGCTGGTGCCGCCGTTGGTATTGATTCCCGCTTTCGATTTCGACCTTGGCTTGTATAACCGGAAGAAATTCAACGCAAAGCCCTCCAGCGTCTCCGATGCAGTATCTTCAATCGATCCCGCCCACGTCCCATCATTCCTAATCGCGATAAACTGATCCTCGGTCGTAGCATCCAGACTTATATACGCCAGATCGCTCCATTCAAACGCCCCCTCAGCATTCCACTCCTCAACCGTCTCTTGGAAGATCGGCCACTTCATTTCTAAACTCATGCTTAGGGCGAACTTATACGCAATTTCACCATAAGTAGATAACGCGAAGAAAGTGGATGATGAACCCCAGGTCACGAGTTGAGGCGGTCCGGCTTTCCAACCCGCGGGCGTGAGCCAGGATTGTAGACAGACTTCGAGATCCAGGGGGAGGTTGTTCCAGCGGATGAAGTTGGGGCTCCAGGCTATGAAGGAATGATCTGGGCCCAGGAAACAGCGGAAATGGGGGCCGGGGGTGGCGGTGTCGAGGAGGATGCGTAATATTGGTGGAGTAGAGACGCCTCGGACTGGGAGGGGGTGAGTTAGATGAACGACTTGGGAAGGGGGAGGGGAATGTACCGATTCGATTACCACCAGATACGCTCTTGTAGGATAGGACCCATGATTCGATGATAGGGCCGAGGGACGCCCAGTGTACTTCTCCTACGGTTCCGGATGTGAGGAGTTGGTGGAGGGATTGAGAGTGCACATGGCTATATTGATTATAAGCAATGTGTGTACAGAATGGGAATTACTTACTATGTCAACCCTGCAAACGATTTCGAGATATAACTATCTTCGGGTCCAAAGCAGAAGAAAGATGTAGTGCTCATGCTTGCATATTATTGGATGAGAGGACCAAAATGACGTCATACGCAACACTGGCATTCAATGAAGCAGATGTTTTCCTCCCCGATTAAAAGGCCCTAGACTCCGCGGTTATGTATCTCTGAGGGACTGAGTGGGGCTTGCCTTGTGCATTTATCGTTGTTGTCGACAATGTTGATGTCGGTTTCATAAGGTTCCTTGGTCAAACCCCGGGGTCGATCGTCTTGGCGCGTGAACGTTGCTCGACAGCGCATCTCTAGGGCTCGGGCACGAGCTTGTTGACGCCTCATTTAAACCTACCCTTCCTCCTCTCTTTGGTGGGCTGACTCTTGTTTTCGAAGCGTTTTGTTTGGAACAAGAGCATGGCTACCCGCTACCTGAACCACCATGTGTGACGCAACATTCGCCTTCGGCCAACGCGGTGGCCATTTCATGCAATATCCTTCGAGACGAGAGCAGTATGTATACCTCTACACGTACCAATGTACCACACTGACATTGATTTAGTCACCGCCTTCCCCCCAAACTCGTGCGACTCTTGACCTCCGCCCAAGTCTCGAAAATCTACCACGTGACGCTCGGATATCAAGACAGCTTCCTTGTCACTTTCCAGGACAGGGGCGGTCGGGATCTGATAGGTAAATTATACCCGCCCACTACCAACACTAGTATTCATCGCAGTTTGTAGATGCCCAAGACCTCCCAGCTGAACTGGATGCTTTTCTCTACGCCCGCGGCCCTCAGAACCAACTTCTCCGCCACATCCCTAGTATAAGAGTCACGCTGGGCCCATATAATACATCCTTCTACGCCGCCGACTTGGAATCATGTCGCTGGATGAATTTACCTCCCCGCTTGCTCACAGCGCTGCAGTCTCGCATTGAGGGCGGCGCCTGGATTGATAAACCGCGCATTGTTGCTCTGGGCGCCGACTCCAACTTCCTTCTCATCACCGAGAAACACGCCGCAGTACGAGATCTGCGGAACTACAAGAGTCTGAGGCAGATGTTGGAGTTTTCGAAACCAGAAGATCGGGGAATTGAAGGGCTGAGAGACGTGGTTTTGCATGCATATCGATATGAGGCATTTCTTGCCTTGAATAGAACTGGTATCGTCATTTTCGATGGGCTGCCTTCTGTGGCGATGTCTGCCGTCGAAAGGATGAAGGAGGCGGTCAAGATCGATGTTGGGAATGCGCAGATGAGGAGGATAGACTTCGATCGGAGACAGACTGCCTCGCCGAGGAAGATTGAAGCTCCTAGGAGACCGAGTCTGCAACACCAAGCGACTTTGAAAAGGGAGTGGGCAGAGAGAAAAGACCAGGTTAGGAAACAGACGGGTGGGCTGAGGTTGAGTTTGAGTTTGAGTATTAGTGCGAGGGGGGTGGGGAGGAGTTTGGGGTTGGGATAGAGGTGTGTATATAGGTACTGGGTTGGCGGTGATTTGAAGATGTACTGTAGGCAGAATGGATTCTGGATATGTATGATATTGGCTGTAGAAACACGTTTAGTGGTTGAAGATGGGATCATGACGACGCGACCGGCTCGTGATTTCTAGATAGTAGCTCGTTTATGGACAAAGTACTTCCGCGGTAACGGTTGCCACGTCCTTGTAGAGTGTATGGAAGCCCAGTCAGGCGAACAGCATTGATAGCCTTGGAGATATTCCTGAAACTTGGTCCGCCCAAAAAGAACAAGTGTCTTGTGAAGCTTCATAGGCTTGAGTTGGTAAGGAACCCGTTGCACGAAAATTTTAATGAATGTACCTGGACGTAACGTACTTTACAAGCGAGTCGGGAATATAAGCAAGTCGGGAACTTCTCAACTTTTCGCGACGCGTTAACTATCAACTACAATACCTCTACCAACACCTATTCAACTGCCCTGCAATGAAGTAGATATCCTTCTAGCTATCTTAGCTATTAATTAGTAGTAAGTAAAGAATATGCATCAAGCTGTAATCTTATTTAGTATTCTAGATAGCACGCTACATGACTAATGCACTAGAAAGCCTTTACAATGTAACTATAGGCCTAATTTAAAAAAGCTCTCAGAGCTAGAGGAGGAGGTTATTATTAGATATATACTTAACCTAGATTTATAAGGATTTCTGCCTACTCTAGATACTATATATAATATAGTAGATAAGCTACTTACTAAGTATAGTACTAGTAAGGTTAGTAAGTAGTAGCCTAGGAACTTTATTAACTAAATAGAAAAGCTTATAATATAATTTAACTAACTATATAATTACTAGTAAGCTCTCTATAAGGATCCTAAGACTATAAAGGCCTAGTTTAAGCTTATATAATATACTAAGGTAGAGTATAGTATCTATAATAAGGATACCTATAATTTTAATAAGGCTAGCTTTATAATAGGTAAGATATTATCTTAGCTTATTATTACTAGCTTAGAGAGACATAGTTAGCTAAGGACTATACAGCTAGGTAATTATAAGTAGGTTAGTATAATCTAGGGAATTAACGCTACTAGGTAGCTAATCCTACTATTTATTATCTTTGCTAGCTAGTACTACCTCTCTACCTAGTATAAGGGTAATAATATACTATATAACTAGGCTATTATAGTTAGTAATAATAGCTGGATAACTAATAAGATAGGAGTTAAGTAGCTAAAGTACTTTATTAAGTATATAGAGGGTAGGAAGGTTAGGGTATATTAGCTACTTATCTTTAATAGCTATAAGAGCTACTACTTACTTAACTTTTAAGAACTCTATAAGGAGAATACTATCTTTACTCTCTATATACTACCTTATTTATTATACCTCCTATAGCTACTTAATATAGGCTACTTCTTACTACTAAAGTATATATATAGGTATTAGATTAAGAGCCTAATCTATAATAGTATTAATTATATTACTAAGCTTAAATTCCTACTAGCCTTCTATGCTACCTATAATTAGTTAACTATAAAGGATAATATCTATATAAGCTTTTAAGGTACTAGCCTAGTCCTATATAATCTAGAGGTAGTAATATTAAAGCTTAATATAAAGCTTTATACACTAATACTACCTATACTAGAGGTTACCCTATAGGAGGCTAAAACACCTAGCAATATATATAAACTAGAGGCTTAGTTAATAATAATCTGTAATTGGATACAGAGGTACTAGAGCTTATTACCTACCTCTATTATTATAGTGCTTAATCAGCTTAAAAAAGGCGCTAAGGTAATAGTATACTTAGCTATACTTATATATAAGTGTATTACAAGTCTTAAGAAAGTAAATAAGGTAGCTATAGAGTATAGAAAGTATAAAAAGAAGTAGATCTAGAAGTAAGGCACTCTATTAAAGGGAGATAGAGAGGATATTATTACTTAAAGGGAGGTTAAGAAATAATTAGATAGGGAAATGTATTAAGGTAAGGTGTAATTAGGTATAAGCTAGTAGGCTTTAGCACACTGTATATACTGTAGAGAGACTAGTTATAACTCATAAATATGTTAGAAGCGTACTGTAGATACTGCTTAGTCTAGGATGGTTACTATATTAATATTATCTTGTTGCGTTGTTGAGATAGATCGCTGCAGAGGTAGAGAGGGTTGAAAAGTTCCTGACTTGCTTATATTCCCGACTCGCTTGTAAAGTACGTTAGCGTATTTTCGTGTGTATGTACATACATACATTGACTGGGCTTACTTACCTACAGGTTGCATTGAGAACGTTGTGGGCTAGCGAGAATTACCACTTTGGGATTGGGTTTGGAGAAGGCCGGTCTGCTTGTGGGTAATGTGCACGGGTAATGTTCTCAAACGAGGCTAGATTGTCGTTATAAACGAGTGCCGTTGAGAGCAATTCCAGGGATTTGTAGAAGGATTAAGAGACGTAGCCGAGTTTATCTTATCTGATGTTGAATATGATGTAGTTCGTCATATGTTGGTGTGTGGAATAAAATTGATCCATCTGGATTTCCGATAAAATTAGTGTTTGTCTTGCCTCAATTCTGTAGACGTGGAACTTCACCGCTCACCGCTCTCTCTCTCTCTCTCTCTCTCTCTATAATTCATTCGTCCAAGCATAACGATCAATAGAGCGAAAAAAGTATTACCAGACACTCTCGCACGTGTCGATCTCGCATATGCATCATCCATGCCAGATCGCGCTAGTATATCCACTCCCTATACCTAGCATACAGTCAGCCTCATATACCACAACTCTGCCCCCCTCAAAGAAGGATATGTGCTGCGCGAATACTTCCTCGAATGGTCTTTGTATACTCCCTTGGCAAGACCGGACGAAACTGCTCAAAGAAGAGATTCCGGATTTTGTATGGTGAGGCAGAATTCAGTGTGGAATCTCTGCTCGAGTAGGAAAATGGACATGTTGGCTTCAAAGAGAACAATATGTATAAAAGGTCGATAGAAGTCGCGATATGAGAAGCATCTCCTCACAAAACAACACTGCCAGAACTGCCAGACTCCCAGCCCTCTCATCCATACCCAGTCCTCAAACACTGTCCCCCGATCAAGTTCTTCCATCTCTTCACCATGCGCATCACCACTGTCCTCGCCTTCGTAGCTTCGGCCGCCGCCGTGGACCTCCGCCATTACACAGGCTTCAACTGTGGCGGCGGTTTCGCTGGGTGTGGCGGTCTGCCTCCCGGGGTACGTGTCCAGCGCATCTCCCCCCTCTCTCAAATGCATCCCTATATTCCCATCACCCAACCCCTTCCTTCCAATCCATGCTAACAACCCCCCGCAACAGACATGCTGCAACACGCCCGACTTCCGAAACGGCTCCCCCTCCGTCGCCGTCGTCTTCACCAGCCCAAACACCAACCTGCTCGGCTACCAGGCCGTACGTGATAACCCGAATTGGTGCGGTTTTGCCGCTTTCCAGAGGAATTCGGGACAGTTTAGTTTTGTTTGTATGGCCCTACCTCATCCCATTCCATTTCATTTCTGTCGTCTTTTCCATATCTAACATCCCCGCCAGGTCTCTCCTACGACCCCTTCGGCGCGGGGACGTTCGCCGGCACGGCGTACTTCCCGCAAGGCAGGAAGCGCGCGGAGCCGAAATGCACGGGGTATTCTAATATCAACCATATCGTGCTGGATGATGGGACGCGATATGGGCTTGAAGGGGTTGATGAAACGGGGATTAAGGAGTGGTATCAGTTTTTGAGGAATGGGTCGACGGTGGCGGATTTGCCGGAGAGTTATAAGAGGCTGGAGCAGGATAAGAAGGGTGTTGAGGGGAGGCGCAAGGAGATGCAGGGGAGGGGGATTGGGGCGTAGGGGTGTGAGTAGGAGAGTTGATTGGGGGAAGGGGAAACATTCGAAACGTAGCGTTGGTGGGAGAAGCGTTCTTATCATTCTTCCTGATTACGGAGAGCTACTGGAGGAATGCCCTCTCCAAGATGTATATCAGACCGGCTACCAGAGTCCAGATAAACAAACTCAAGTAATTCTATTTCTCGGCCAGGCAACACCGCGGGCAGATCCATACGAATCTTGGCAAGAATTATCAATATGTTGTCGAGAACACGGTTTTGTCGTTGGTATTCTCTGGCTCTCTGGTTCCTCCTTCTCGCTAACCGACTCACGAATACTGAAGGGTTTGGAAGCTCTCCAGACCAAAGGTTCAGCAGCTCCCTGCACGTGTCAAAATGTACTTTCACCTTCCGAAAACTTTTGTCCAAGTCCTGGGTATTCTGAGTGGTCAACGTATTGCGCTCTTTGAAGACGGCAACATCTCCTTGGATTTGTACTAGCTCCTGGAGCTGGCTTTGGTAGCCTGCCTGGGCTGAGTTGTGATCGTCAATATCCGATCGATATCTGTCCACACGAAGTTTCAGCCGATCCTTCTCTTGCAGGATTTCGCGTAGCCATTCTTTCGTATTATCGATCTTGCTTTTCTGTTCCTGGATTTCTGATTTTAGTGCCGTGATTCGGACTTCAAGCTCAGATATTTTGGCCACTAGGTTCCTTGCACGAGTTAGCTAGACAACCCCTGATACAGGTAGATCAGAGATCAAATCTCACTCTGACACTTCTCCCGCAATATTGGCAACACCTGCGCCGAGTACGCCAGTCAATGGGACTGATACAACACCAACTAAACTTGCCCCCTGCACAGATGTTATTCATATTCTATAAAGAAAAGAGGTCTTGAACCCCTTACCACAGACCATGCTGCATTCTTTCTTTTCTTTTTGATTTTCCGTTCTGCCTCACTTAGAGAGGATTGCTTCTGGCTCATATCTGACTCCATTGCTTGCTTCCGTGCCTCAATTTCACTTGCTTCGGTGGTTTTGGTTCGTATCTCGTCTTCTATGTCTCTGATATACGACTGGATTTGTCGAATTGCTTGTTCGTTCTCACGGAGCCGCGATTCAAGACCCGAAGTAAGGCTTTCCGCATCCGTGTGCGTGACGTCAAGTTGGTTTCTGTTCGTTTTTACTTCCTGCCCGATGTCCGATACACTATAGACGCCTATGCGTGCATACTCGAAAGAGGCAACCGTAAGGGTCTGGGTCCTTTGAAGGTTATTGTTGATTGAACTGAGCTTCCTTCCGAGCCATTTGATCTGCGGATTCAAGCTGATCGATCCAGAATCGCCGTCTTTGATCAGATCTAGAAACCATTCCACTTCGGATATAATGTGTTCAATTCCCTGGTCGATTTCAAAAAGGGTATCTCGTATTTGAACCACATGTCCGTTGGCGGCTTGCTGGGCTTGGCTTTTGAGAGATTCAAGTTTCAGGCTGGAATTTTGAATAGAGGGCCCGATCTCTCTTGTCGTTTCTTTGAGAGCGTTCATTATGCTAGCTGACTAAAAGTATTCAAGATGAACTCTTTCAATTGTAAGACTGTGTAGAAATAGTCGCCCGGCCACCTAGTCGGAAATGCCTCCTAATAACAGGCGATGCTTCTGCGTTGTCCTCAGCCTGCCAAGATCAGACCAAGTCTGTGTTGTAATACAGTGGCTTGTTACCTGGCCTCTTACCACATAATGCAGCCCAATGTTGTGTTGCAGCCCAACATCGTATCATCTCAGCCTTGCCCCAGCGTTCGGCCCATAGATCTCAAGATTTTTATAGGAGCATTTTGGTTCCAAACCGCCGCCTATATCTTAAAAAAATGAAACCCGCCTTTAATCCATCTTAATTATAGATCCCTTATTCCCTGATTACTTTCCCATCTTCATACTTCGTATACAAAGAAGAACACATCAACTCAAACATGTCGGGGAATAACACACCCGACCAAGCCCAGCACCAGGATGCCTATGAAACTGACAACACACCGGGCCCTCAGCAATCGGAAGGGGACAACGAAAGCAGCAATCTCCCGAACCATGATCCCCTCCATCCCCTAGCTGTCCAGATGGCCTGCCAAGAGGTTATTCAGCGTTTAAATAGCAACCCTGTATTAGCCCAACACGCTTGGGGCTCTGCGCTGATTACCGCACCAGCTGCCATATCTGTTATGGCCGTTTGTCTCAAAGCTGCTGCCGAGAGGCAGGCGGCCGGTATCAGGGTTCAGAACGTCACCATCAAAGACCCCATAACCGGTGATATAGTTGGGACTCTTCCGTGAGTCGTACCGCGTGTCGCACCCCTATGGAGCTAACCATTGTGAATACTCAGATCGGATTACCTATATTCGAATTTACAGCACTGCAACGACATTGGTAGGCATGCGTTTGTTGATGCCCAGAATCGTATGAGCTATTTGAATTCGATCGCGCGAGGCATGGTTGGGGAAGATGGAAATCTTGGCTACATAGTCGAACTACTCGAAAACCCGGAGGATGCGAAGCACGATTTGAAGCCGGAAATTGACCGGATTAAAGCGGCTGCAACTCTTTGCCTTCAGAGTGCTCAAGGTTTGGGGAGGAATGTCTGGTACTGGAATCTTGTCATGTGCCATTTGAAAACGAGCGTGCAGACACTGAATGGTAAGTGGCTACCAAACAAGTCTTCGTAGGCTCGAAAATTGAATTTTGAGTACAATTGCCTTGTGCATGGTAGCATAGCGGTATTGAGGGTTGTCCTCCCTGAGCTCCTGAAGCGTTTCATGTTCTTCATTTATATATGGAAGTATCATATTTGCTGACAGTTTCCACAACTCTACAGGGAAGATAGGTGAAGAGAAAGAGAACATGGCCCGGAAAAAGGATGAGGCAACAGAACTACAAGAAGGGTGGAAGCTTGAGGAAATGATTGCAGAGGGCGGAATAACTACTCTCAACAACCAGCTGTCTGAGGCTCAGAAGGCTGTTAGCAATGCTCGAGAAGAATTGGAACGGCTGCAAGGTGAAGAGCCTCCCGCTAAGTCTGCTGCCTTGGACGATCTCGATATGGCTTGCGAGGCTTTTCCACACATAGAGGACTCGAAGAAAAGCAGTAAGCATTTCAAACTATTCCTAGGAGGTGGTATTGACAGTTGTATAGGGCAAATCGCGATTAATTGGGTCATCAACAAACAAGTATGAACACTACTGTAAGTCCTAAATAGCTTAAACCATGCTAACTTATAGCTTCAGAGATCGCACTTCATAGCGCAAGCTGGAGCAGAGCGATTGGAGCAACAAAGTCAGGCAATGAAGAAGCTGGACGAAGCGAGAGAAGACGAGAGGAGGTGTTTCAGAGTGGTGGAAACTGCACGGAGCAGATATCTGGAAAAGAATTACAATCTCCTGAGAGCAAAGGCTGGTATAGGGAGGATAGCAAGGGAGCTAAATCGTCTGGGAAGTCGGAAAACGGAGCTTGTATGATATCAACATCCCATCGCTGTCCGCTTCACTAAACAGGCAATAGGACGACATCATCAGGATATTAGAAAACTCCACAAGGGAACTCAGTCAAATGAAAACGTATCTTGACCAGCTGCTCACCCTTTTTCAGGCCATTGTAGGGCTTGTTGAGGATACTATTATGAATCACCTTGAGAACTTCCTGGGGCCGATCACTAGGCGGTCTGAGAAACACCGCGGCAGGACAGTGAACAGGAAACTGAGCACGCTCGCTAAGAGGGTTAGTAAATAATCTCCGGGATTCCCGAGGAAAGATCTACTTGTGCTTATTCAATTGCTTTTGGCAGAAGATCCTCAGCGCTGCCTTGCAGATTCAGGGCCAGTTTTCCGCCATTGCCGATATTTCACATGCCTATGTCGATGTTTCCAGTCGTTACATCAGACCGGCCATCAATAAAATGGAGATGCTCGGCGGCACTAGCACAAATGATCCGGAATGGCCTGCGCTCTGTGAAGAATTCCAGAATTGGTGTCACGATGCGGCAAGCGGGATTGAGCATATGGTCAAAGAGACAGGGGAGAAGATGCAGGAAAACTTGCGAACCGAGGTCACCAAATTGCAACGGCGAGCGATTGAGGCAACTGAGATGGGTGATGAATGAGAATGTTTCAGGATTGTGTTAGGAATGATTTATCAGTGATCCCTTAGGCTATATAGGATGGACAACGGGTAGTGCCCGTGGATGTTATGTAGCGAAAGGTATCATATATCTTGGTCGCGTCGCGAATTCCTGCGGCAGTGAACTGAGTATAATAGAAGCTCCAATTTCATGATACATAATCAATGTTTTATGGGCCATCTTGATGGATGGCGAATGAGCATGAAAATATCGACCCGCATTTTGCGTTCCCCAAGCGACGACCATTTATGACAGGTCAGATGGATTAACTTCGTCTAAACTCCCTGCATAGCGTCCATGTCGTGTCCTTCTTTGCCCCCGGTTAAACCTATGGGGAATCTTGAAGCCTGGATAGCCAGATCCGGCTCTGTATGCCTAGCTCCATACGCCTTGTAGTAGTCGAGAGCGTGAGCTTCCACTTACTCATCTTCTTCGTCGTCTTCGTCATTGTCGTAGTTTTCGTCTTCGTCGTCGTCGTCATCGTCGTCGTCATAATCACTATCCTCGTAGAGCAGGGCCTCTCCTGTGTACCAGTGGATAGCATAGGGAATCAAAATCGGCATCCAAGGCGAGATCGCCGTTCTCCATGTCGTCATCTTCATTCTTGGTTTGATCTTGACGATTGATCTCTTCCACGTCCTCCTCGTCATCTTCTTCCTCATCATGTCGCTTATACTCGTCCCCGTTATCTTGCTCGTCCTCGCCGTCGCTGTACTCCTCTTCATCTTTCCACGATGTCGTGTTAAAAAAGTCGAAAAAGGATTCAAATTCAAATTTGCCTACGTAGGGGTCTGATTGTTAGCCTTGTGAAAAAGGAGATTGCGGAATGACTAGGTACGACTCACCGGGGGCGACCTCGGCCACTTCAGTGAGATCTCTGCCCGGCTTCCAGTGGATCTCGCAGCCATCGGCCTTGCTGTTCATGGACTCGCCGTAGATGCCGTCGTCTTGCGACTCCGTCTCATAGGTGAAGTCCTTGGTCAACATCTGATTCGTAAAGAAGGGGTTCTCGTCAAAATCGAATAGAAGCCTGAACCCATTCACTCCATCTTTGAGGAATTCGACCCGAACATCGCTGAGGTAGCTGAGGGCTGGCTCATCCCGCCTGGTGATCCATTTGGTGATTTCTGGGCTGTTCTTCATGGCGCGCAACCAGAAATGTGGTAAACCTCGTGTGGTAGATGTTGGAACCCTAGATTCGGCGCCTTGTGCCACTACCTGGGAGTACGAACGAGAGCCAGGCTCAGACCCCTTCGTAATTGCTGCGCGTTTTTGAAAGAGCATCTGGCAGCGCTCGTAATGGCGCTGCTCCAGTTGCCAGATCTCGTCCTGGAACCTTTTGTCAAGGGCAAAATGGCGCTTCTGGAGATCAAGCAGCTCGCGGACCGGAGCCCCTACGCCGGGGTTCTTCTGGAGGAACTCAGCCTGATACTCACTACGACCAGGCTCGGGAAGGGTTAGCGGGTCCTTGTTAGCCATTGTTAGCAGCGGTGGCACTCATTCCACAGTGATTACTTTAGGGGCAAGTGAACGGTAATATTGTGGAGGAGGCAGAATAGCAACATGAAAATGAAGCCCCGGACAACTAGCTTGGCAGTCTCGCCAGAGTCAGTCTGTGGAGAATACTAATAGAGCCCCTCTCTCAAAAGAACGGATTGATGCCTAACGTACCATTGTGGCTTAAGTTATTAGCCAATAGAACACTCACACATCAGCTTGCTGTAGCTATCCAAGCTTAGAACATGGGATGGTAAGCAATGCGAGAGGCCACACTCCGTAATGGAGGGGTCGGAGCCTTATCGCAAATGCAACTCAAGTCTTCACCTTGCGCCGTGTCCCTCTTCTTATCAAATCTGTCATTGGCAATCGACCTAATCATCATGGGCTGCTGGCCCCAAAACTTCAACATTCCGATCATCCCGCTATACCAAACATACTATCTCCCCAGTCCAACCCCTTCTCCCGCCCCCAGGGACAATAACATGGATTGCAGAGACAGGATGACCCGCGAGAAGGAGAAGTACGAGAAATTGAAGAAGAGGGCTATCGAGATAAACGAAAAGCGCAAGGCTGCCGAGAAGAAGACCAAAGATCTCATCGAGAAGAGCAAGACCGACAAGAAGCGCCAAGCGTTGATCAAGCGCACCACGGGGCAACTGCAACAGTAGGCTGCCAACTACCGCGAGCAGCAATCTCGTGAGCGGCGTTCACGTGAGCGACGTTCACGCGATAGACGTTCACGCGACAGACGTTCACGTGAGAGACGTTCACGTGAGAGACGTTCACGTGAAAGACTCGAACGACGGATAAACGACCTTGAGAGACGCGAGCGTGAGCTGTCGCGCGCGCGGTCACGCTCTAGAGCACGCGCACGATCACGCTCCAGAGCACACGCGCGATCGCAGTCCAGGCAACGACACCAGGAGCAGCTACAGCGAATCCTAAACTTTCTTATGAATGGTGGGCTACCAATGGGTCCGGGCAGCGGGCCTGGTGGGTACCACGGGGTTGGAGGATTTCCTGGAGGCATGGGCGGGTACCCTGGGTTTGGAGGATATCCTGGGGGGATGGGAGGGTACCCTGGGTTGGGAGGATATCCTGGAGGAGGCGCTGGACTCGGCGGTAGCCCCTTCCCACCGCCTGGAGGCCTCCCTTTCCCGCCATCTGGGACAGGGACGAGACCTTCAGGTGGCCGCACGAATATGCATGGTGGTGGCGGCTTTACCTCACCAGACGAGGGATTTGTTGATCCTGGGATGTTTAGTGGCGGAGAAGGTATGGATAACGTCGAAACCCCCGATATGCGTAACCACAGGCATGATAGAGGACGCCGAAGTCGGGGGGGTGGAGCTGGTGGAGGACGTGGAGGACGAGGAGGACGCGGAGGACGCGGAGGACGCGGGAGACATAGTGGCCATGGTGGACATTGAGATGAGGACAGGAGAAGTGATGAAGAAAAGCAATAGTGTTTTGTAGGAACCCTCACCCCACTGGACCCAAAGATGTGGTCAACTTAGGCCTCAGAGTGTACAGAGATATTGGCCTGCATATCAAGCACCACACAGTATGTGTTTCTAAGCTATCCTCAATCACCCTGACCATGTGATTGAAGTGATGGGAGTTCTAGAAGATCACCAAATGGGAACTCTCACCCCCATGATTGCAACATCTACTTGAGTGCCAGTGGCAAAGAAAACATGCCATTGGGTTGATGCAATTTGTATAGATCATAGAAACTCTGATGAGGGCAACCAACAAGTGCAAATAATGGATCAGATCTATAAGGGAAGAGATGCCGAAGCGTGGCCTGGGAAATAGAACTGGCTGGGGACATAACCGTGTTGACGAGAGAGCGTGAGGAGGATGTTCAGGTAATACTTGACGATGTCAGGAAGTATGAAGAAAAGCTGCGAACTCTGCAGTCTTGAGCGACCGAATTCACTCTATACGAGCGCTATGTAACGAGGGCGACAAAATCACTTGTCGATTTCAACCGGCCAAGAACTCAGCTTCTGGCAAAAAACACTGCAAGCTTGCATATCAACCCTATATCTCTGCTCCATCGTCACGGCGGCGAGCACTCTTTCTACAACATAACTACCTGTGCTACAAGTATTACAATTCCGGCCTCTGCAAACAAGCGCCACACCTTCTGCCTTTAACCCGTGTGTTCCTTTACAGGCGGCCATCTATATTGCAAAAACACAAAATCCGTGGAAGAAGAGCCGGGGGTATTCCGCATTGCAACATTCGACTACCAGCCCAATGAATACACTATGCACACCTTCAGTTGCAGGGAGCCCGTTGGTATATGCCGAACTGGAAATCACCACGGCGAGTTCATCTTGAGATTCCAGTTTGCGTCGCTTATCGAATTGCCACACGAAAGAATCCTGGACGACGGGGTCACTATTTGTTTGACAGCAAAAGGGAATATGGCAAGGATGGAAACGTGATGATGGGGATCGGGGCAGATCATACAGTTGCGAAATTGTAGAATTTGGTCATGGGAAAACTGCCAATTCGTAGAAGATCGACGTCATTTGAATTGGCGGCAAAATGTTGTAGCTTTGAAGGCACACAAGACAGACTATCCAATATCGGCTGTGGAGAAAATCTTAAATTCATGCCTTGGTCCTCTTTCTTCACATTCGACACGTTTCCCCCAAGAGCAGCCACACCATACTTTATTTGCATATTCCCTTTTCGCATCGTAGTTTCAAAGTCCCAATACCATAGCGGCGCATCACACCAGATTTGCAGTCCCCCCCATTCCTACCCCCACCCATGGAGAAGGATACAGAAAAACCACAAGACACATAAGAGCATGTTTACATACCTCCCACTCCACTCCGCAACCGTTATCCCTCTTATATCGCGCCCCCGGCAGCAAGACCGAGCACCACAATACATCTATACAAACCCATCCTAGTCTGCAAGAACAACCACACTATAGAACCGTTCACGGTTTGTTTTACCCCCCGAGCTACCCCAAGAACCGCCCATCCCAACCCCATACCACACAGCCATCAACATCCCATCTCCCTCCCAACCCGCCCTCCAAGCCCAGAAAACGCACTTCAGGAGGAAACCACAAGCCAAATTCCATCCCCCGTCAGCGTACCACCTCCTCTCCCTCTCCCTCTCCC
>ML977578.1:20505-121700 GCA_010015725.1 Amniculicola lignicola CBS 123094
CAAGTCTAAGATCCTCCACATCCCACACACACCATAGCCCCATCATTCGTAAGTTTTAGTGCCCCCCTAGGTAAGGGCAGCTACACCACGCCATAGACTCCTCTTCAGACCAATTTCCATGCTCTGGGGTTTAACCCCCGCGTTTTGCAGAAAGGAGAAAGGAAAGCTAGCAAGACTGGAAAGAAGGGAAAGGGGTTATACACCCCCGACCCTGCAAGGTCATGTGATGCCAAGGCCAACATCGTACCTAGGTATTAGAAGAGGATAATACTGAAGATCATTACAATATAATACTCCATACTTCCTCCCCCATCACATCACATCACATCACATCACCTCACCACCACCACCACACACAATCAGCAATAGAGAGGAGACTCTTATATAAGGATATCTATTTTGCCCTCCCATCTACCACATCCCATCCCATCGCATCCCACCCGATCAGAAGCCCACCTCGGACCAATTCTCCAAGCCAAAAGCCACCCAATCTAACCCATACCCCCCATTTTTCCCCGCCATAGACTCCTCCCAGAACCAGTATAACAACATGTCATGTCACACCGACAGTCTCACCCCACACAGCCTTACTTGGGCAAGCGAGGACGCCCTCCCTAAGCCTAAGTGGAGTCCTGCACCTTCTTGACAACGGGAACAATGAGCGCATACAGGCCATGCTCCTTGTCGAGGCCCGTAATCTTCGACGTCGCCTCCTCGGCCGAATGCTCTTTTAGAATCTTGGCCAGCTCGGCAGACTCGTCGTCGCCCTCGACGTTCTGGAAGCGCAGCGCCATTTCGATAGCGCCGAGCAGCGCAGTGCAGTCGTCGCCGCGCTCAATGAGATGGGCAGCAGGTCCGACGAAGCGCTCGTTGCGGGACAGCTTGCGGAGCGGCGCGCGGCCGACACGCTCAACCACGTCCTCGAGCGCCGGGTTTGAGATGCGCGCGATGATCTTCTCGACGTAGTCGGCCTGCTCCTGCACCTCGATGCCGTGCTTGTTGACGATGAGGTGGGCCGTCTCCTTGACGCACTCGCGGACAATGTCGTGGATCTCCTTGTCGTGCATCGACTCGTGGATGTGCTTCTTGCCCCGGTTGTAGCCGTAGTAGGCGGCGGCCGCGTGCGACGTGTTGACGGTGAAGAGCTTGCGCTCAATGTACGGCTGCAGGTCCTCGACGTAGTGCACGCCCTTGATCTCGGGCTTGTTGCCGCCGTTCTCAAACGGCTTCTCCTCGACGCACCACTCGAAAAACTTCTCGATGGTGACGTTCAGGCCGGCGTCGGCGGCCTGGGTCGGCACAATGCGGTCAATGGCCGAGTTGGCATAGCGGGCCCGCTGGTCGATGGTCTTGAGCGTGTCCTTGTTGAGCTTCTCCTCAATGTACTTCTCGATGAAGCCCCGCCATGTGGTGGTGGCATTGATGGCGTTTTCGCAGGCAATGACGGCAAGCGGGTAGTCGAGGGTACGGGCCTCGATGGCCTTAGCCACAGGCTCGGCGACGAAGCGGAGGATGTTGGGGCCCACGGCACAGGTGACGACGTCGGCAGAGGCAATCTCCTCGACGACCTTGGGCATGTCGTACTTGGAGTTGATGGCGCGGTAGTGGTCAATGGTGAACTTGCGCTCGCCGTCGTCGGCAATCTCGGTGACGGTGTAGCTGGGCGTGGCCTGCAGCTTGTCGATGATGGCGTCCATGACATCGACGAAGACGACCTCGTAGCCCGAGTTGTGCAGGAACTCGGCGACGAAGCCACGGCCAATGTTGCCGCCGCCAAAGTGCACGGCCTTTTTCTCGTAGGGCATCTTGGGTGGTGTAGGTGGGGTAGGGAGGGGTGTGGTGTGGTGTGGTGGGGTCTGGGGTGGAGTTGAGGACGAGATGGAGAATCTGGGAGCAATTGAGTGAGATGGGTTCGAGTGGAGAAGGAGGAGGAGTAGGAAGAGAAAAAAAAACAGAGCAGGCGGTGGGCAAAGGTTGTTTGTGTAGTCCGTCGGCAGGAGCTCTGGTGGGGCGGGCGCAACGGGCGAGGCCTGCTTAGGACACCTCTCTGGCGAGACCGCGAGACGCTCAGCTGCTTACCTGGCCAGACCTGTCGTCAAAGCGGACAGAGTGCGGTGTGCGGCTCAGATCCGGCGTGCCGTTACCAACAACACGTTGAGTCGTGCGGTTTCAAGGGGGAATCAGGGCGACAGTTGGGGGCACGGTGTGCAGATGTGCTGGCGATGAGGCTGGCGGAACAACCCCGCAGTGGGCGGTGACGATGCTCGCTCCCCTGAGATGACGACGATTGGACGCCACCGACAACGCAGGACAGCACCTGACAAGCTCGCAAAAGCAACAGAGACGTTTAGGTTGCTACACAATGGGGGCGTGGGTTGGAGTTGCCAGGTGCACTGTGAATGTTTTATGTATTCATCGTCGGAGCCCCCACTACGCGAGCCTGGAAGACGCAAAGATTAATGCCGCAGCAGTGCAGCCCAACGCTCCCCAACACTGCTCACGGCCGTGGAACTTGGTCCCCGCATCTCGTGAGAACCGCACCGCACCCATATACTGCGGTGCGAGACGGCCCGTAATGCAATGGCAACGCTTTTCGCCCACGGCACGATGGGCCTACGTCATGCCCGCCCATAGCTTCCGCTCCCGCAACGTCTAGTTCACGCCAAGCCGCCGGACTCTCCCACCACGAACAGGCCGGCCACCAGCAACACCAATCTCCTAGCTCCGCGGACACCCTCGCCTGCGATCGACGGGAAGAAAGAAGTTGGGGAATTACCATTATTAGCGTCGCCTTGTGCGGGGGAATCGATTGCGTAAATGTACATTCTGTAAAGAGACGTGGAGTATCTAGGCGTGGATGGCCTGCTGCACGTGAGGATACACGGCAATCATGCGGCCATACAGATCGGGATGGTCCCTCATCATGACCTCCGGATCCCAGGCCATGGCGACGAAAACCGTGTCGATGCCGCTTCCGAGGGGTGTCGTGAAGATGTGGCATATCTGGAGGCCGATGAGAAATGCAAAGGCAACGATAACGGGCGTGTATGTTCCAGTCGAGTTGTATGCTGGCTCCGTGTAGAGCAGATAGCAGTATGCAACAAGCGCGCACGCATACGCGATGAAGGTCGCGCCCATGGTGAGGACCGGGCCGATCAGACATTCGTTGACGAGCGCATCGATGCCGCGGTCTTTGATCATCCTTCACAAGGTTAACTACTGTTTTATGAATATGAAGGGAATAACTTACTTCCAGGTATCCTTTGCGGCCGCCACATACGACTTTCCATACAACGCAATGTGCGAGAACGCGTAGCGATTGAGGAACTGGACCGCCCAATCCAAAAGTCCAATGATACACCCCAAAACGCAGAACGCAATGGCCCCGACAATGTTACCGTCCGAGGCCGATTGCTGTCGTGCAATAGAGCAGAGCTGTCGAAGACCCTGAATAATGGCAACAATTAAGCTCCCCAAGCTAATACTGCCGAAGCTATACGTCAACGAGCGCTTCAGAGCGCCCCGAGTGGCGCCCTTGGGGAAGTTGTGCGAGCAAAAGTACCAGGATCCGTAGACGCCGGAGATGGTGGTGTGGATGGTGTTTTTCAGCCATTCTTACAGCAATTAGCATTGTTGTAAAGGCGGTGAGAAGAGAAGCATACTCACCACTGAACCAATACATGGCGAATGTGACAAAGACCACGAGACCAACCACCTTTGCACTACTGCATCCACCATTTCCATTGCTGCACGCCGGGTTATTGCCTGCTTGGTATTTGACGTATATCGCAACGAGCGTGACGGAAAACCACGCAGAAAAGGCCGTTCCAATGATGCCTCCAACGAGCGAAACCATGTACACATGGCCATATTTCTTCGACACATCAATAACAGTCTGCAGCATCAGCACCGAGAATGGAATTCGCGGGATCCACGAGATGAAGCAGATCAGGGTGAAGACGGCGAAGAGGAGGAAGACGATGCCCCCGGACCAGTACTTTCGATAGAGCATAAAGATGGCTGTCGCAAACCCGAAGATGATGTTGAGAATGCCAGTGATCCAGATGAATTGCTTCGTGAAAGCGCGTGCCGCCCACATGTACGCATAACTGAGCACGATGGCGACGACGAGGACGAAGGCGAAGAGCACAATGGTGTTGGTGTCGAGACCGAACGTGTTGGAGCCGCCATAAATACCACCACCATTGAACGAGAAGTTGGAAGCTACCCTCTCTGTCAGTCTACCCATCACCCTCACACAAGCAGATAAATCCATACCATATCCCTGAATCGCAATACCAGACACAGCAGCATACCCCAAGAAAACGGCAATAAACTATTCTCGTCAGATCCACCGAGTGACGTAGCCAAGAAACGCGTATCCAACATACCAACACCCCAGCCCACAAGTCATTATACTTGGGCTTCTGAATCTTAAACGTCTGCTCAAAGCTATGCTTCTCATCGCCATAGTTCTGCTGCGCATACCCCTGCTCTCCGCCATTCATCTGCAGCGGACGCGACGGTGGCGCATAATTCTGATTGTACAGCGGCGGCTGTTGTTGCGCTTGTCGACCATGCCCACCTGCATTCGGGTCTTGCATCTGATAGTGGGCATCCTGGTCCGACTGCGCATTGCCATTGTTGTAGTAATTCGCTGCTTCGCCGCGCTGGGCCATGGTTGCTGGAACGAGTGACGGACGCGTCGACGAGCGTGGAAAAACGAGGTGATGAGAAGAACGGAAAGATTGGGCGCTCCAGACCCTTTTCAGGTCATGGCGATGGAGCTTGTTTCGACGACTGCGCTGGTGGCTTGGAGATCGGCGTCTGTGCGGGCTAGTGGTTGCGAGGGGGAGATCATTCGTCGATGTTATCGTGGCGTGTGTGGCTGCTCATTTGGTCGAGTCGTGGGCTGTTGTGTTGGTGCGGCAGGGAAGTGCGTAGCGTGAGAAAGCAGGAGATATTGTGCTGTGTTATTGGTCGCTTCCATTTCATATCCACTCTCCGGCATCTTGTCAACAAGCGCGACTTTGTTCTCATGTTGGGTGTTCCTGCTGTGGCAATCTGGAACCCGCTTGTCGACGTGACTGGGTTGAGCACGCTGCAACGGGCATCATGGTCTGTGATCAGAGATTCGGGAAGGACGTTTTATTCAGACGTTTGCATAGAAAGAAATAGTCCGATTTTCTTGGCCATTGATGATCTCGTGGAAACTAAAACAGAATATTGGCTTTTCCAAGTTTAGGTCTGCGAGCAAATCGAAACTAAAGATCTGTTTGGTCAATTTCAGGGAGGGGGTTGAGAGGATCGACTAAACTCCAAAAGTCTACGGACATCTGAATGCGGGGGTTGCATAAAACCCCTCTCTTTATTCTCTCCGTGCTTCTTCTTCTTCTCGCTATAAGAGTATCAACTATACACTAAAACTGAATCGAAGGAAAAGAATGTCCTGCCTGGTCTTGGGAGACTAAAACAACTTGTATGACAGTGGTATGGCACGCTTGGTGGTGGTGTGGAGTTGAAAAAGGATACAGCACACCTCATGGAGTATATCGGAATAGAAGACAAATACAAGTACCAAGAGGAGAAAGTGATGTGTGCGTAGAAGACATATAGCCACGCCACACCATTCCTTGTAGATTCTTCACTTCAAGCTTTATGCTCTCCGAAGTGGGAGAGCGAGATGTTGTGACTTGGCTAAAAGCTACTCAGAAACCCACCATGTTATGCTACAATTCGAGGGAACCAAAAGGTCTGAAGGATAAATGTTAAAGCGATGCAGAGGAAGGCTAAAAACATACCCACTCTAGGGCCATGCGGGGGAAGAGAGGAGAAGCGACGGCTAAAAGCCAAATTGCAGAGAGTACATGGTGCCTTTTATGATGAAGTAACTCGACGCACTGCAGAGCCAGATGATGGGAGAGTGGAAGACACGTGGGCGCGGGACTGATGTGCACCCTATACATATCTGTCCCTTTACTACTTGTTGCCAGAGCACTCCCCCCAAATCGCTTCGGCAGACACTGCGTAAACAAGAATTGCCAATAACATTCCCTCGATCGCTCGTCTCTCCTCTTCCCCATAGACTGGGCCAAAAGGTCTAGCGAATAAAACGACTCCGAGACCGACTTATGGGGGTTTTTCGTTTTAGAGGCCTAAAAATGAAAGTGATGGTGGCCGTCGGGCAGAGAGAAGTAGGCAGCATGGGAGCGGGCGTGCGAGGATCTGAACCATCCGCAATGACAAATTTCGAATTCTTCAAGTTCATGTTGGTTCTTGTGCCATTTTAATTCGAGCTGCAAGCAATTGTGTGGAGGGGTGGAGTGGACGGAAGGCGAGTTAGTACGAGAATCCAACTCAGCTAGTTGGCTTTGTCCCATCATAGGTGACTATAGATTGTATAAGCTCGCTATATGGGGGGTTGGGGACGAAAGTTTGGGACGATCAAAAACCGAAAGGTTTTTATCTTATGAGAGACGAGAGGCGACAAGACTGAAAAGTACGGACCCCGCAATCCATGGGCGGAGTAGCGAGATGGAGAAAGATTCATTGACAGATGTCATAACCACTTATGTCTGACGCCCGCGAAAAATGAGAAAGCGGGTTCAGGTAACTAAGAGTTTTGCTCTCCTGGGTTTGGCCACATGATCTTTCTCCCTTATCCGCCAGTATTTAAACGCCACCTTCTTTCCGCCCCCCTTCTTCTTTTCGTTTTCAATAACATTGTACGAAGAAATGTGCGAACGAAAAATTAATCAAATAGGCAACCATGATATGTACCCTGGGGAGTCCAAAGAAAGACGACGCTCTGGTACATGAAAAAATTGATTGAGAGAGCCAAGGCTGCCCTGAGAACTAAAAGACATTCAAATAGACTTTTATGGTGAGAGCGGAGCTTGCCTGAGTTTAGGAGTAGTAAAACAAAGAATTTGCAAGGAAATGTGCAGAACAGAGTACACATGGCATTAAGCAGTGGCCGCCGTGGAGATACGTATGGTGCGTCGGAACTCAAAGGCGCAAATGCTGGCTCAAGAAGGCAATTTCAGGCCCCGACTTTTACGAGTCCTCCACTATATAACCACTCGTTTAGAAAATCTTCTCTTCATTCCTTTCTTCGCCACATCTCTTGTAAAATACCGAGACAGTTAAAATGTAGGCATTGGAAGGGCATGTTT
Organism: Amniculicola lignicola CBS 123094; assembly: GCA_010015725.1. Classification (NCBI taxonomy): domain Eukaryota; kingdom Fungi; phylum Ascomycota; class Dothideomycetes; order Pleosporales; family Amniculicolaceae; genus Amniculicola; species Amniculicola lignicola. The sequence goes on from ML977578.1 coordinate 27,681, forward strand.
CTCTCTCTGGGAAGGAATCAAACTTTTGCATGGCGTTATGCATGCAGTGGGTGGGCGGACCGGAAATATTGATCTGTACCTATTCATCAAAGCAGGGTGAATCTGCAGCAAGTAACCAATGTTGTTAGGATTGCTAGGCTTGTGGCGTTGAGGGGTTGAGAAGTGCTAAAGCACTGGAATTGGACCTGATAATAGTGATGATCATGATTCAAACTTTTGCAAAAAGTGTGCCCGCATCGCATGATATTTCGAAATGATATAAGTGCGTCCGACGGCACCTCACAGTCGGCTGTTCATGCAACCTAGTACGTCCTTGCAACCTTTGCCCTTCATTACCCCCCGTATCAAAGTGCGTACAGCGTCGAGCCGAATGCGCAACCTAGTAATTCGTACAAGCGCAACCCTGATACGGGCAAGAAAAGGCTAACACATGTCAATAATCCACAATAGCGTCTCATCGTCAAAGTAAAGACGTACACGGATATCCTACACAGCCCGACCATCCCGTTGCCCGACAATTCTTGCCCTTGGCACCACAGTCTGACAGAAGTCTTATCAGTCTCCACAACGGAGCTTCAAACGTCAGGAGCGCCTACTTGTGGATTCGCATGGCCCTGTGTACTCTGGATAGACTCCGTATCGCTTTTCGCAGTCGGTGAGTTGGCGGTCTTCGAGATTCACTGTGGCCGCATTGACGCATGAGGCAAGCAGTGCGGTGAAAGTGATCACACAAGCGGAGGCACGCATTTTGAAAATCGTAGGAGGCAAGCGTTTGTAACAGAAGACTTTTTGTGAGGGAATTGAGATGAGGTTTTTATAGGCTGCGCCAAGAACGATATATATTCCCGTTGTAAAGATGGTAGTTAACCGGCTGCTTGGCTGCATCTACAATAATGGTCCGCTCACAACAACCGTCTTTGTTTTTGGCACTTCCAATTTGTGTAACGACTTCATTGTACATCATGTCTTGGGTGTATAATACGGGCTAGGTCACCTGCCCTCAATGCTCCTGACCCACAAGCCGAACATCTTACACCCCCGAACGCTGGGCACAAAAGTAAAAATGCTAGGAAAAAAACGGGAAATTGGCAATCGGGTATAAGGCTTTGCGCAGTGCCACTCCTTCTCAATCCTTAAAAGTTTGTGCATGCGCATCCCTGCAACGGACACTTGAGACCTTTCAGAGAGTTAGTGAAGAGTCAGAATCAAGGGAATTTCTAGCCATAACGTACTAGGGAATCCCACGCAGCCATCGAGTCCGTCTGCTTGACAATTTCTCCCCCTAGCTCCGCAATCTTCGGCACCGTCAGCTACAACGAGATTGCAAGAAGATAGATGGACTTACTCGTAGCTTCGCACGGCCCAGTGAACGGCGTATATTCGCCGAACCTCGCAGCGCAACTATCCTGTCGGGCTTCGATATGTACAGTAGACCCTGTAACATGAATACTCTGCTGAGGGAGAGCAACCGCCAAAGCAAACAAGACCGCGTAAATAGTAAAGAAGCGCATCACCAGAGTTGTGAAGGACATATTCAGCAATCAAGAACACAAGTGCGAACAAAGTAAGGATATCGACGAGAGGAGAGCAGTTCAGTGGAGCGCAGTCAGTCAGGCACTCATCACCAGCGGGCACCACCCAACCTTAAGTACCCACCCCTCCAACCCTCCAACAGCTCCTCCCCCATCCCTCCGCACTCCTCCGCATCCCTCCTTCCTCCACCACTCCCTCACCCTCCCAAGACCCTCAAGAGCCCTCCTACCCACCTGTCACATCTCCCGCATCCGTGATTCCCCACCCACGCCTCAGCACATCCCCTCTTCCTTTCCCCCCAGCGCCCACGCACCAATTCCCTACCTCTCCCCATCGCGATAAGAGATGTTGGAAACGCGCAGAAGCCGCCCAGATGTTTAGAGCTGTTTGGAAACATGCCGCCGCGCGCTACCAAGCCTGGCCAAGCGCCTTGGGGCTTGCGCCAATGGCGTAGATCGCTGGACTGGGCAGAGGAAGGTGCGGCGACAAGGCGGAGGTCTTGTGTCGGGATGGCGGGTCAGACTGCTTGAGGTTTGTGGTTGGGGGGGCGTGGGTGGATGGGGGGTTATGGGGTGCGGTGGAGGTGGTGTATTTGTGGGAACAGGTGTAGTTCGTGGCATGGCGTTGGCGTGTCGCGACGTCCGTTGAATGTTTCTTTTCAAGTTTTGTACGAATGAGGATATTGAGAGACTTTGGAGTAGGGTATGGATAGGAAGGTTTCTGCCTCAAACTGCATACTGTATTGGTTGATTAAAACCCGAGTAAAAACCCCGAGTTATACACAGTTGTCACGTGAAGCGAGATGTTGCTCTACCGAGCGCTGATCCGGAGTAGAAAACAGTACTCGAAAAAAGCGTCTTCAAGAAACAATGCAGTCTCGAATAGTCGTGCTAGAATGGACAGGATGCAACTAAACTACTATTCCCTAATGAATTATTACCACCAAGAGTTCTCAAGCGTGCTTAACCAGGCTATACAGTCCTTCTCCCGTTTATCAGCAATGGCAAGCCTGTGCTTGAAGACAGACACAGTTGTGTAATTCTCCTATGTATCTGGAATATCCGTCCACGTCCAATTCGGCCACAGGACCCCTGCCTTCGTATAATCCAACGTCAACCCATCCCTCACATACGCAAAGCGAAAGTACTCTGGTACTTCAAGCCCGACATCGCGCTGCCATGTAAAATGGCCCTTCTGCTCAGCATCTCCATCTTGGCCATCTTCACCATTCTTCACTCCAGTGCCCATCTCACCAACACCCTCTCCCTCTCCCTCCCCTTCCTCCCAAAACCCCCGAAACCTCTCCACATCATTAACCAACGCACTAATCCCATGCATCCCCACCCCCATCGCCCCATCCATCTCCCACTCAAACGTCACCCCTCTACTCCCCATCATCTCCGCCCCAAACCCCATCATGCTGACGTTCGGCACCAACCCCCCCACCGCCGCATCCCCCCTCAACTCCCCGCTCGTCTGCAACACGCCATCAAACCCCCACCTCGCAACCCCATTAACAAACAACCCCAACAACACCCCCTGATACACCAGACTCGGTCTTGTCTGCATGCCTGTGCCCGGAAGTAACAGCAGCGCGAGGATATAATGATGAATCCTGAAATTCACGCTGGGGATTAGGAGACAGAAGAGTATCCCGCCGATGAACAAAGCATAGAGAGCGAGGTAGCGCGCAAGTCTTCCTTCCCACCAAAAAGCATGGATTTGCTGGACGATGATGAAGACGAGGAGGATGAGGATACCCACGAGAGCGAGTTTGGCGCCGGGCTGTTGTTCGAGGTCATGTGCGGTCAGTCTTTGAATTGGAATCCAGTCGAATGTGTAATTTGATAGCGCGCCGAACCACCAAGCTCCAAGCCAGAGGATGGTTTTTTCAATCGGGGCGGTGAGACCGGAGAGGGTGCGGTGAATGGTCGTGCGGTAGAGGACTGTGGCGCAGAAGAGGGCGGGGAGGAGGCGGGAGGAGAAGGTGGAGAGGTGGTCTGGGAGGACGGTGGGGGTGTGGTAGGAGGCTGAAGGAGGGTCTGAGACGAAGGAGACGTGGAGGAAGAGGGTGGTGAAGAGGAGGAAGAAGAGAGAGGGGGCTGGGGTGAAGATTGAGATGGTGGCTGTGAAGAGGAGGGAGAGGAGTAGGAGGGGTTGACGGGGGGAGGAGGGACAGGAGAAGCTGCCATCTTTCTCGACCGAAAACGAAAACGGAAAGTAGGAATTGAAAGGGATAGATGATATCCCGTTCTTCTCACTGTCCAGAAATCCCGTGTACTCTCCAGCCCTCGTCACCCTCCCACAACCCCCCTTCTCGTCACTAACAACCCCCGCATGAATCCCCGACCCGCAAATAAAGCTATCCGCGCGGTAAGGTCCCTCGCCAATAACCAGCGGTCTATAATTCACCTCAACCGGCCCAACAGCGCGCGGATTCAACACCATCACCCCTCTACAATTCGCCGGACACCGAAACGCAAACGAATCATTGGTGAAAGGTCGACAATCAATACCACCCAGCCCACATGAATTCTTATACCCCCAGAGCGTATCAACACAGTCGAGATTAATAACCGCCTGCCCGGTGCCATCGGTGAGCGGGAACTGGGAACTCAGACCAAGCAAGAACAGCAAAGCCCAGACAATTGTCGCTCCCACCAGCAGTCCAATTTTCCGTCTTTTCGACGTCGCAACGCGGTCTAGGAACCGGGCAGGAACTTGTTGGATGCCCGGCCAGATTGGATGTATCGTGTGCGGTCGAAGTGGGTACGGTCTGCGCGTCCATTTTTGAATAAACGACCTCTGTCCTTGCGAAGAGTCTGTATCTCCATAATCTCCGCGCCCCCTTCTTACCCCCGCATCCCCATCGTCTTCGATTTCAAAGCGCTCCGACGGTATCAAATGCGCTTCCTCGTCCTCTTCAGCTCCATGTCCTGTGTCGGGCTCGTCGTGGTTGGAGTAGGGACCCGCATGGTCGGCAGCCGGTGGCATCAATGGATGTTCTAGATCTACCGTGGGAGTGTTGGTAGGAGTTGTTATTAGGATGACGGCTGGTGTGGTTACTTACAAATAGTGACCGAGGAGCAGCATGGTGGTTAGGAAAGGTTGAAATTGAGATGTGAGACGGGGTGGCTGAATACTAGCGGCTTGGCTCGGCCTGGAAGATTGGCTCACTACGGGGATGATTACACACATCTTTGTTGTAAAGCATAGACATTCAGTGCGATAAATATTGTGTTGGTTTTCTTCACGACTGACCGAAGTTTGGGGGTTGGGAAATCTTCATTCCACATAGGGATGTGGAACCGTTTTCTTTTTTCTCCTTTCACGCATCAAACCATCCAATTTGACAAACATCTCTGCAAACGAATGACATCTCGAACTCTCCACAACTTTATCAATTGGAAGATACGTACAAAAAATCCATCTACACAACTCATCATCGCTCCCATCCATTAAAACCCCAGATCCTCTTCATCTTCATCTTCATCTCCCTCCTCCACCTCACCCTCCTCACCAACCCTAACCTTCTCCCTCCACTCTCCCCTCCCATCCCTCTCAAACAAGCCCAACACCGCCTCATTCCCCACCGCAGCCGCAACATCCAGCGCAGTCTGTCTCCCCTCATCCTCCATCAACGGATCCAACCCCCTCCGCATCAAATCCCTAAACCTCTTCGCACCCCCCTTCGCCTTCGCCTCAATATGCAACAAGCCCTTCCCATCATCCCTCGTAGCGAAAAAATCCGCGCCGGAGAAGAGAAGGAGCGTTTCAGAGTCCGGAGGCAGCGGCGTCGAATAAGAATACGAAGGGGAAGGTTGAGTGTTCTCATAGAATTTGAAGAGGGGAGTTTCACCGAGATTGTTCCTCGCATTGATATCCAGGCCGCGGGAAAGGAGCGTGGAGAAGAGGGAATGGAGACGGGTGCTCTGTGCGGTGGTCACGGCGAGGATATGCAGCGGTGTGTCCCCTTGGCTCGTCTTGACGAAGGGGTCTGCACCTGCCTCGAGAAGGATCTCAGCCTCTTTGGGGTTGCGGTTTTCGGCAACGGAGTACAGGGTTGCGAGGAGCGGGGTTTGGCCATTGGTTTTCTCCACCTGGGTAAGCAGGACTGGGTGGTGTGTTGCAAGATGCTTGAGCGTCTTTTGCCGTTTTGTTTCGCGGATGTAGCGGCCGTTGTGGAGGACGTACATTGCGTGAATGGCGTTGCGTTCATATGCATCTCTGGCAAGTGGGTCGGCCCCTAACTCAAGTAGCCGGTCCAAAGTCGAGGGGGCAGTAGAGTCTTGTCCATTGCATGGAGCATCGATAGGCGCATCGGGTCCGTTCGGACTGTAGCAGGCGGCATGGAGAAGCGTTCGGCCCTGACTGTCGCGAGTATTGACGTCGAGATTGGGGATATCGAGGAAAGGGTGCATGAGTTTGCCATCCATAAGAAGCTTATGCAGAACAGTGTCCGATTCCTCCTCTTTCTTCACGGTCACGTCCATTTCGCTTACTTCAAGGTTCCGCTGAGTGTACTTCGCGAATGGATCAGCGCCGTGAGCCAAAAGCGTCTTGATCAGTCTAATGGAAGATTCGTTCGAGGCCTTGCATTCTTCTGCAGTCTTGGAGGAGGAGGAAGCATCGTGCTTGAAGACAGCAACGTGAACCGGGTACATGTTGTGAAGTGTAAGTGATTCTCTTGTGCGCCATCCCTGTGCTTTACGTTGCTTCTCTTCCTCTGGCGACAAAGGTTCGCGTCGCATGTTTGCATCTGCACCAGCGGACAGCAGTGCCTCGACTGCGTCCACTTGTTTGGCTCCGATAGCAGAAAACAGCGCATCCGCTGTGACTGTTGCACCATGATCGATGAGTAGACGGACCAAGTCAATGTCAGTTCCAGCATACGCCAAACAGCTGTTCCCCGCGTCATCCACAGCGTTGACATCTGCCCCAGCTTCCACCAGAAGACGAGCGGCATCCTTGTGATATTGGCCAACATAGCGGTAGCTAACACCACCACCTAGCGCCACATGAAGAGCTGTTAATCCCCCAGCCTTCCGTGCTTCCAGATCTACTCCGTGTTGAATGAGGTAGGGAAGTGCTTGAGCTACTAACCACCAATACTGGCTTGTCACAACTGCAAGTAGAGCGTTCTCCTGGGGCCTGTTTACTGTGGTGCCTTCGTCGTAGTGTTCGCCGATTTTGAATTCGTTGATGTCGACTCGAAACTTTTCTACCAGCAGACGTACCACTTGCATGTTCGGATACTTGGAGCTCACTGCTTCTAGAAGCAACGGAGTGAGACTCTTTCTCTTCCCACTCTTGTCGTCCTCTATTTCTGGAATTGTGCAGGCACCCAGCCCTGGTTGCGTCCTATCTCCAAAAGCATGCCACGTTCCATCCTTGAAGTTCTTTTCCATCTCAAGACTGCCTATCTGATCAACCAAGTCCGCGAAGCCAGATCTCACCAACAGTCCAAGGCCAGTCGAATTCTCCGCCTGTTTATTGTGACAATGGACGAAGTCAACTCCAAGGTGGAACAGTTTTGGGATTGCATGGTATTCCCGACGCTTCAGGAGTTCGGCTAAAAGCCATGAATTGCTCTCCCCGGCAGTAATCTTGATTTGCTCCATCGTCCGTAAGACGGCTTCGCGGTGCTGCTTCACCGATTCCTTGGCGAAGGTGGACAACTGACCAAGATATATTTCTTTTCCTTGATCGGATTGACGTTCCATCGCATCTAGGAGACAGCCAACGGTGTAATCCTTGCGGCCACTGACTGTAGAGTGGAAAGCGCCAAACCCACCATGCCCATACCCCCACATATGTGAATTGCCATGAATGACGGCCAAGTCAGCTCCCCGGTCCAGAAGTAGAGAGATGATTTCCCCTAAACGGGTACAGTCGTTGCGCGCTATACCACTACCACTACTCCCGTAAGAACTGGAAGACGAATCGCCAAGATCTGGACGAGTTTGATCCTTGGGCTTGAGCCCTGCTGCATGTATTTTTACCCGCGAGTCTGATCGGCGGTTCCAGAGATTTTGCTCATCTTCAAACGCAGCACAAGCGTTGAACACACTCTGGCTCTTGATCTCAGCACCATGGTCGAGTAGAAGTCGAACTGTCTCTGGTCGTCCTGACTGACAAGCGTAGCTCAGTGGGGTCTGTCGATCGGAATCTTCAACATTGATGACATCTTTCACTTTGTCCCTCAGCCTCTCCAAAAGAAGACCCACGGTGTTGACTTGTCTGCATCGAGCAGCAAGGTGCAGTGCATTCATCTGTTCAAAGGTGTGAATGGAAGCATCAGCTCCGGCATCCAGTAGCCTTTTGACCGAGAACTCAGACACAGTCGCAGCTAGATGTAGCGGTGTGATGCCATCTAGGTCAGGAACATCCAGATTATTGGATTTGGAGATAAGAATGTCTTGTGAATCGACCTTTTGAGGATCCATCGTCTCTGAGGATTGCCGAAGACTTGACAGGATATGCAAGGGCGTCCACCCTTTGTGATTTCTTTTGCTTGGGTCAAGGCCGAGGATGAACAGTTGGTTCCACATATTTGAATAACTGTCTGAACTGGAATTCATATTTGTATGCATCGCCAGCTCGTGGAGGAGATTATTGCCCTGGTAGTCGGTAGTGTGAAGATCCAAGCCCAGCCCGAGCAGGAAATCGAACCGTGATGTTTCCGGACCAGACCGGTTGATCAAAGATCGGCGGCCTTCGTCATGCTCGATAGCTTTGTGGAGTAAGCCCCGGCCTTTGTAGTCTCGTGTGTGAATTGATGCGCCACGATCGATTAGAAATCTTAAATCTGCGTGAGATTCATCCCCATTTCGCCATGCACTTCCTCTCAGAATCCTGAACAAGGCCGTTTGACCACCAGCATCTCTGGCATCGATATCTGCTCCAGCCTTCAACAAGATGTCAAGCATAGCTCCTGCTTGTCTATTATCGAGGCGCATAACATGCAACGGTGTCTCATACGCACGGTTTCTCAGATTTGGATCTGCTCCGGATTCTAATAGTAGCTCGAGGATCTTAGGGTTCGTGCTCCATTCTTTGAGCGTATAATGAAGCACACCGTTGCCCTCTTTGTCTTGTATGTTGCAGTCGGGCTTGTACTCGAGCAGCTTCAATATTGCCTCCGTATTATATGAACCGATGAGGCACAACAGTGGTGTCTTTCCCGATTCTGGTATTGCCATATTGATATTAGCATGGCCATGCTCAATCAGCAGTATCAAAGAGTTCTTGTTGACGACTTTGTGAATAGGGGCTTTGCCATCATCCGCTACCGCGTTTGCGTCCGCTCCAGCATCAAGCAGGATCTTCAAGAGTATCGGGTTGGCCGCTGCGCTATGAAGAGCCGTAGCGCCGTCTGGTGTGCGATGGTGAATGTCAGCTCCAGCCCGGATGAGTAGCGAAACTACACGGTGCCAATCCTCAGGGGACATCTTTCGAGAATCGTATCCCTTGGAACCGTGACCACACAAGTAGTGTAGAGGAGTCAGTTTGCGACTCTTACTCCATCTTTCGTCAGGGTCATATTGAACCGAATTGATGCCACCGAATTCGTCATCGGCACCGAAGTTGCTAATGCTTGCATCCGCACCCGCTGCAACCAACATTTCGATGGTCTCCAAGTCCATGGCACCGCAGGCGATAAATAGCAGTGTATCGCCTTGAATCTTGTGATTGACATCAATGCCCGGATACGCCAAGATCCTCTTCACAATTTTCGAATGGCCTTTCTCGGTGGCCCACCTTATGGCTCGGTAAACAACCTCAATATCCTTTAGATATGGAAGGAAGGCTTCGACGGCCTCTAGATGGCCATTATGGCAGGCATACAGGAGAGGAGTATGCCCTGTGGATCTGCATTTGTTAATCTCATAATCGGGTAATGTTGAAATTCCTCTCACCTGGCAGCGTTTCCACACCAATTGCGAGGATGTTCCATTGTCTTCGGTGTGAGCGGATCCACACCCGCTTGTAGGAGAGCTGTGACCACATCCGCATGGTTTTCTGTTGCAGCTTCGTGCAATGGTTTCAACCCAGAAAATTTCTCGTCCATATCAGGATCTGCGCCAGCCTTGACAAGAATTCGAACAACATCGCTATGCCCATTTTTCGCAGCCCACCAAAGAGGCGTCTTGCCCCATATGTCCGCCGAATTGACTTCGCTGCTCTGGGTCCTCAGGAGTACTTTGAGCCACGAGACTAGCCCGAGACTAGAAGCGATATGTAGTGCTGTCACGCCCTTGATGCCGTCTTCTCCCATTTCCCACTGTAACTTCAGGAAGGCATTCATTTGGTGAGTGTCTTCGAAGAAATTGTTGATTGTGAGAACCACGTCGGCCTGATCTTGGCCTGCAGCCGTCGATCTGACAACATGGGTGTGCCAGTTCGAAATCGCATACTCGATGAACGGGTACTTTAACCTGAGTTCAGTCATATCCGGACCTTCGGGTCCAACATTGACATCATCGTCATTATCATAGAGATCCCAGTGATTTCCTCCAGCTTCCTGCGCAACGTGCACTTGGACCTCGTCGAAGCAACCAGACCGCAGGTAGCTGAGGCAAGCTAGAGCGAGACGTTCATGTGTCGAACCAGGACGCAATAGGTGATACCCAGTTCCATCATCTTCTCTTGTTGCCCCTTTAAGGTATTCGGTCAGAGAGTGATGGACGACACAGACTGTCTCATCTGGAAGGATTTCGAGGAGAGGGCCGCACGCTGCTCTGACGATGTTCTTGGTAGCTTTCAGGTCTCGTTCCGCCTCTGGGTGATAGGTGATGTTAATCATCTCAGCAAGTTCGAGAAGACGGAGGGGTCTGGTAGCATGGGTCACCCATTGAAGGATCAGCAGCTGGATATCGTCGGGTACACCCGATCTTTGTGCGTGTTCATGAAGAAGGTTTGTGTACATGTCATTGAGGTCAGCAGGAAGTGCGTCCAGCACCTCCAGAATCTTCGCTCCAGGCTCCAGGAAAGCGTCCATGGCAAGCTTTGCGTAGAGAAACAGACCATTAGCTCGACCTGGTATCGCTTCTTTAATAAGCTCCTGATCGCTTGCAGCTATGGATGAGGGCTTCAAGCTGTATTCTACAAAGCTGGAGATGTCCATGTCCACAAAGTTCTCCTTCAATCGAATCTGAAGAGTCTTTGCTGTCCTCAGAGGTCCTTCGACACTTGGGACGGGCCGACTCGTGACGAGCACTTTGGCCTTTTTCGGCTTCCACTGGCCAAAAGCTGCCAAGGCTTGGAGAAAAGTATCGTTGCCTCCATCCATTTCGTCGAGCGCATCCGCGACACAGAAAACCTTGTCAGGGAGGCCAGCACAGGCCAGTCGCAGCTCCATCCATAAGTCTTCCATGGACATGCTACTAATTGATCGTCGCTGTTCATCGTGGAGCTCTTTGAGCTGTTTTTGTAATGGCGGACTGTATGAGAGAATCTGATCCAACCAGTCCCGCAACAGTGCCGCTGGTTCATGATTGGCGTCGATGATCTGGCGGAAGAAGAAGTACAAAACAGGAACTCCAGGATGGGTTCGCTTGAGTTCATCAATCAGAGTCGCGGCGATAACGGACTTGCCAGATCCCGGGATGCCCTTGATCCATAGCATCCCGTGCTTGCCGTCATTGAGCCATTCTTGGTATGTGTCGCTGGAGGTCAACCAGGCACCGGTGCCGTCGACATGAGATGCGAGATGCTTGTGGTACTCGCTGCTGCCTAAGGCGTATGCCGTGGGCTCAAGCCACGATCGTATCTTCTTGATGGCCTCTGGTGATTGGGGAAGAATTTGGTCAGGGTTGTAGTTGCTAATATCATCCCGATTGATCACCACGGCGTCGACATCGCTTAGATCGCTGTTGGCAGAGCTCATGGTGGGGTGATGCAGGTGCAGGTGGAAGCGAGAGGCGGTGCGGCTAAACGTCTTGGATGCTTCCCCAGCGTTGGGTGGGTTGGAAAGTTCTGCCTAAGAATTTGGACGCGAACAAGCTCGTGTTTTGTAGTAGACAGAGGCCGTCTGGTGGTGCAGACGCAGGCAACAGCATCGCGGGATGACAACCCCTGCTATGCCGTGCCGCCTGGTGCCCCGCATTTGCACTGCGGCGGAGTTGGTTGTCACAGATTGACGACCCATGGCATGCTCAATTGAGCATAACAGATGGCGGCCGAAGAACTCTGGGTTTGCGCTATATGACAACGTTCGAAGTGTGGAGGTGGGTCGAGGTGTTGTTTACACGCTAGCCTCTTCCAGCATTAGCGGAAGGAGCTTGGGTGCCGCCCGCCTCGCCAATGACGTGAGGTCTCCAGCCCGCGGGCGATCAACCATGGTCACGGTCACTCGTAGTTAAAGACGCTGAGACGCCTCCACCACGCATCAGGCAACGTCGTCCCATGTCTCAACTACACCCCTCAGTGCTCCAGCTGCCCAAGCACAATGACCACGTCGGCTCGTCCGCGCATCTTCCTCGAAATCGCCATCGACGCCGCACCTGCTGGATCGCTCGAATTCGAGCTGTTCGTGGACGCCGCACCCAACACGTGTGAGAGGTAAGCTCGAAAATACTGTTCCGCCGCAAGCACAAGAGCTGATCGAGCGCGGATTCATCGCATTGTGCACGACCGCAGGCCTGGGCTCACCACCTGGCCGGAACCTCCGGCAGAGCACGCTACATCAGAGCGCCAAAGGTGTCTGGACCTGCACACCAAATAGCTCCGTGCCAGCCTTTGAACCAGAGAGCACCACTTCGAAAGAAGCAAATACCAAAGGCCTTCTATGCGCAGTCGCCGGCAGTAGCCACTTCTTCATCACCCTCGGTCCGAAGCCAGACTCCAAGGCCCTCATTTTCGGCCACATGACCCAGGGCGGAGAGCTCCTCGACCGCATGGCAACCACCAACACCCTCATTTCCATTTCCGACTGTGGGGAATGCAACAGTGTGCCTGTGAGTCCCACTATGGGCCCCCCTGTTGATGAGGAACGCGGCCGACTGAAGCGTCGCCGCCAGTCCTCGCACTCCCCTCCCCGAGCAAAGTCCCCCTCCCGCGGCCACGAACGCGACAGCGGCTCGCGATACCGCCGCCACTACCGCAAGCACCACCGGCGCTCCAGCTCCAGCTCCCGGTCCATTACACCGCCACCCTCGGCGAAGAAATCGCGTCGACGAAGTGACGCCGAGCTTGACCACAATCAACGGGGCCGCGCTCGCCAACGATCCCGATCCCGAACTGGCTCGCCGATCTTCGAGAGCGACAGTGCGGAGGAGGAGTTTGGGGTCAGGAGGGGTGGGAGGAAGAGGAGCCCGCCGCCGAGCAGACATCGCAGCGAGAGTGCTGTTGATGCGCGGAGGCAGAGGAGTCTGCCAAATTTGTACAAGAAGGAGATGGCGAGAAAGAGAGACTCGTTGACAGGGGATGGAAATGACGATGGAGTGAAAGGGAAGGACAATAATCATCCTTGTGTGGAGGCTTGAGGCGCTTTTCTTTTTGCTATGCCATGGAGTACTGGGGAATGGGATCATGGGCGGGTTGGCGTTTGGTCAGATATACCCGCTCGCTTTTATGCGTTAATATTCAATCTTCAAGTTCATGTTCGCATTCTCGAGGTCGCGTGCTCGACTTCCTTACTTGGTATGGAAGCATGTTTCTGAGGAACTCAACACCTCGTATCCAGCGGTCCCTCAGCTGACCCTCTCAATACGAAGTTACGAACTGCCTCTCCTCCAACGTCCAACCTCCGTCTCATGCATCAACCACACCCGTCTATCCACCAAGACCACTCCAAGATGAAACTCATAACCCTCCTTCTCACCTCTACCTTCCTCTCCCTATCCTCCAGTCTAGCCGTCCCAATCCCTAGATCAGAGATCGTGGTATGTCCTACCCTATCCCGCATCCTCTATCCTATCCTATATATCCACCCACCCCAAATACTCCCCCTCTTTACGATTTTCTCCTTTGCTGATATAATGTATTAGGATAAAGCAACTGTCCAAGTGCACGTCCCCCAGACAGGGGATTTTGTTAGACCGGGGAGGGGGATGGGGAAGCGGGATGGGGTGAAGGTCAGTTCAAGCTAAGGGTTTGGAGAGTAGGCTAATAAGGGGTAGGATAAGGTGGAGGTGGCGTATTTTGGGAGGGGGGCGTTTGGGATTGAGGCGTAGGGGGGAGAAGGGGGGATTGAGAAGATTTGGTATAATGAAGCGACCTGCAACTCGAATCCAGGAGAGTGATTTGAATCGGGTCCGCGTTTGCGTTGTTTAAGTTCACCCTACTGTTAGTATTATCAATGATTTAAAAAAATAATAAATTGTTTCACCCGTAGCCAGGCTTTCTTGTCCGAATGTTCACTCGGGGAGATTGGGAGTTGTTAAATAGTTTAGCTAATATGCTGTAATTCGAATATTTGGGCGGGTCTATAAGGTTTCATAGGGGAGGTGGTGCTAGTTTTGATCAATCACTAAGTATGAACATTCAGCGTACCTACTCCACTATGCCTGCATACCGAGAGTCTGAACCCCGGTAATGAGCCCCCTGACCCGGAAACCTTGGAAGGAGTATTCCGATGGAAGGCCTTAAACTTAATCGATCGTCAAGAATTTCCATCTTTCATATCAATGGACTTCACCAAATTTGAACAACTAGTGGAGGAATTAACATTCACGTTGGCTCAGTCAGCTGACATCCAGAAGGTTCCATACCCCAACACTCAAAAGCGGCCCCGCCTCGGTTCGCGGCACGCGTCCCTGACACTAACTCCGATCGCCGACCCCATCCCACTCGTTCATCCACGACTCCTCTCCTCTTCTCCCCTCTATCCACCCCTCCCACACCCATGACGATGCCGCCCGGTAACGAATATGCGGCTGAGCAACTTAAAACCCAGGGGAACAACCACTTCAAGAACGGCGAATACGGCGAGGCAGAGACCCTGTATTCGCAGGCTGTCCAGAAGAATAGCAAGAATCCGCTTCTGTTTACGAACCGAGCGAATGCGCGACTGAAGCTGGAGAGATGGGAGGGTGTCATTGACGATTGTTTGAGGAGTATCGAGCTAATGAGGGAGAATATGAAGGGGTTTTTCTATTTGGGTAGGTTCGATGCGATGCGCCTGGGCGTATAATTCCTTCTCCTCCGCGATGTTCAGCCTTATTCATGGATACACCGAAGCCTCCACAAATACTGGACAGTTCAAGGAGATTTCAATACTGATTCGAGGGATGATGACAGCACAAGCCCAACTCGCAATTAACCACCCCAACGAAGCTCTCTCCTCGGCCCTCATGGCCTACGAACTCTGCGTCTCCTCCCGCCAACAAACAAGCAACGCAGCGACCATCTCAGCCCTCGTTCTCAAATGCAAAAAGGCAAAGTGGGACATCCGCGAACGCGAACGCATCCGCCGGCGCGCAGACCTGCTCTCAGACCTCGAGCAAAAACTCGAAGAAGGCTATAAACGCACCGTCTCGGATCTCGAAGACCGCGTCGAAGCCGGCGAGGTTGGCGCTGTCGAAGGCTCGGAGGAAAAAGCGTCCTTAAAAACCGACTTTGAGAAGAAAGTTGGAGATCTGAGGACGGCATTCGCATTGTCTGATCCGGAGCATTTGGAGAAACGCGAAGTGCCAGATTACCTTGTTGACGGCATTACGTTTGAAATCATGCACGACCCGGTGGTAACGCGGAATGGGCGGTCATACGAAAGAGCTACTTTGATTGAACATTTGAAGAGGAATCCGACGGATCCCCTGACTAGGGAGCCGCTAAGGATAGAAGATTTACGGCCGAACATCGCCCTGAAGGAGGCATGTACGGAGTTTATGGAGAAGAACGAGGGGTGGGTGTATGATTGGTAGGTATGTACCTTTTGCTGCCGGTGCGGTTTGGTCTGGTATGTTCAAGACAGTAGCAGAGGAGTCGAAGTTGTATAGAGGCGATAGAGGCTAACACCTTTCCAGTGGGGATGGAGAAGTCGATGTTAATACCCGCTGGGCACATCTGTCTTCATCATAGACGTGCACATATGACATACAACATACAACACACGACACACGAATCTAGGCTGTATTGCCCGCCATTGTATATGCATCACATGGAGTTCTTACGGCATATCTTGGCATGGGGCCATTGGACAGAGATGTTTTCTCGCGGCGTTTTGAGTATAGCCTTGCGGTTGTGTACCTGAGAGCGTGTATGAATAGTTTTATACCCTACGCAGATTGGAATATATTGGGCGATGCGGTTTTCGCTTTTAACAACCACTCGGATGGGCTTTGTTTCTGCAGATTTGTATACGAGTGGCCGTACAGGTACCGGCGATGTGTGTGCTGAGTATCGCCACCACTCTCATCACCACGAAACACAACCTCTCTCACGCGCTCCATTCTCAAGCACCGTCCCATACTTTGTTAACTCATCGCAGCGTCTTCAATTGCTGTATTCACCCATAATGCCTCTTTAGTTCAGCTTCAAGATGAAACCCAGGGAATATAGGCCAACTTGACTGGCTAACAAAAAAACTAAAGCATGCACGTCTGGGAAATCCTTTTATGCCCCAAATCCCACACACATATCCATGCTCGTATACACACTTTCTCGGTCTCTAAAAAGAGAGCTGAACATGCATCAATAATATCGACGTCTTCACTTTTAAAAGGGAGAATTAGAATAGTGACTCGTGGGCGGAAGAGTAGATTAGGCGCAGGAGGGGGAAAGCAGACAAAAAGAAATTTCAGAATCCTTTTCGGTTGGGTTTACAAGAGGTGGAGCGACGCTGGACATGAAACGGATTTCCATGGCTTTCATGTGTTGCCGTGTCGATGCGGAAGTTGGAGGCGGAAAGACAGCGAAAGAGAGCATATTCAGAGTCGACAGGAGTTTTACTTTGAAGAGAAGGAAAGGAAGTTGTCATTTTAGGTCTTCTGGTAATATTCTGGAGTTGGATATTATAGTTTTATTGCGGAGAAGGGTGGGAGAAAACATCATACTCAACTTCTCAGCTTTTGGTCCGGATTTCGAGAAGAAATGATCATGCAAGATCACTGGCTGATTTTTGATGTCGAAGATATGGAGTTTGTTGTCTGGAACATGTAGAAAGAGCATGGATCACTTTTGGGGGGTATTTTGAATAAGTTGACCGAGACACGGTGGTCATTTAGCTTTAAGACTACCATTTGTACGTATTCGGTAAATCCAAATTGGCAGTTCTGAAGAGTGAGAGAAGACATACGCGAGTCTGGGAACCACTTTTAACAATTCGGGTGAGAGGATGTGGGCAGACAGATTTCCAAGAATAGTTCTTTTCTATTGAAAAAAACCAATTTCATAACTTGAGAGTGGACTAGAGAACTTGGACATTGTTTTTGCATCCCTGTGTGTAATTTGGACGGAAATAGTAGAGAGGTTGTGGGCGTGTTGAGTATTGTGATTGGTTTCTTGTTTTAAAGGGATATGACGAACGGGCGAGAGGGAGGAGAGAAGAACATATATTGTGTAGGCAGCTACCTTTCGGCGACGCTACAGTGCTGCAATATACCATTGAATACCTAAGAAGCCGTTTTGTATCGTGGTGTAGGTAATTGAAGAGTTCAATGCAGGGAGGCGAGGGTCAGAAGCCAGGATTTCACGAAATTCGGACAGAACAAGCGGCTGACCGCAAGAACGTCCCCCGAAGACTTGAATAGTCTCAGACAAGTCCGAGGGTGGTCATGTCGCGAGTTCCGCGTAGTCTTCACTTTTTGAAAAAATCCACGGCCGGCCATGAAAGAGTATTCATCGAACTTGCTTCTTTAGGGGGGAACAGGGACAGTATGTCGATGTATCCGGGGATGTTTATTGTTTCAATCAAGAACGCTTCATAACCATATAGCCGTACGATTACAGTTTTGGTACTTGGACAACTACTCACGGATAGCCATGGAGTAATAGCCGCGAGGTTTTGAAGGGCTGAGGAACACGTGGTGGTGAAACGAGAGAAGATAGAGCGAAGGTGGGCACTGTAATTTACAAGACCCAAACAGAGTCAATGAACAGGATCTACTACGTCAACCGTATGACGTACACGGGGGACCGATTTCCGAACCATACACGATCTTTTGGCAAATTTGCATTCATCGTTTGTCAAAGATATCTATACCTCCAAGAGGTTATAACGAGGTACCCCATGAAAATAAGCCTACAGTCAACACTGGGCAAAACTATCATGAAATCGAGAGAATTTATGTTTTGAAGTTCCGGACAGATGCTGGTGTAATTAAATTGAAAGAATCAAAGGAGGGAGCATGATTTGACGGGTGAGAATATTGTGAAATTATGATAGCAGAAGGAGTGCCAGAGGACATGCGGCTTGCCAGTGAACCATTTTAGAGGTGTGAGAATCTTGAGGCATAAATACCTATCACCGTTATATCAATGATTCGTTTCCGCTGGAAGGAATAGCCTCATCAATTGGATAGAAGCCACTTTTGATGAAGCGTAGTTCTAACGGTGGAGAAGATCTAATGCCTTGAGTATGCCGTGAAAGAGGACGGGCTGCAATCCTCGCTCGCTCCCACGCTGACCATAACACATCGGAATATGGCGGTTCGATCTGCGAGGGACGAAAACACCAACCCACGCCCGTAACATCATTGTTAGAATCTTTCGTGGCTTCCAAGAACAACGCTCTACAATGAGATCACGCATCTTAACATCTCCTTTCGTAGGATTCCAAAAAGACTGGGAGCGGATCCCAAATCCCCGAAGGCTGCTTTCAGGATTCCCACAGGAAGGAATTCTCCAGCCGACCTTCTACTGGCCACCTTGTTCATGCGAACTCCACACCGCTAGACAGCGATCACATTTGTGTCAGGAATGCATCACTTTGTTGTATCTGGAAATGGAAATAGTTGTGTTTTGCAGCAAAGACCATGCAGTGGATTTGGAAACCTTCCGGACTAGTAGACGAGGGAGCACCCGGCACACATACGTGGCTCCATTTGTACGTTCTTTTAGACTCGTGGCTCTTCTCAACCCCCATTTTAACAAGATGTTAGGTAAACCGGATATCTCCCAACAGACATCAGTGTGTTTGCTCGCGATCTTAATACGCACACCCGAAGATTCAGACCCGACGCAAGGGAAACGTGCCATGACATTAACAGCTAGTTTATTTCTGGGCAAAGAGCACTTCCAATGAATCATTCCTCTTCTTGTGTCGTCGCTCATCTCGTCTCCGAAGAGGTTCCCGAAAAGCATCCCTGGCGCTGTGTACACAGAGCAGAGGTGCTCACAAAGCCATAGGTTGAAGGATCATTTTTCATTGTCCCAAACAGAAATAGCAAGGGGAAAACAAATTTTCATGCTAAGGCTGGCATGATTTCTCCAAAGTTAGGCCCCAAGCCAAACAGACCACCCTTCCGCGTAGTAAGGACTTCAAGGTAAATAACATCCAAGCCTTTCGATCGGCGAACCTTCTTTTGTGGGAGGATATCAAGGGGGGTTGGTCAGATGAGTTATCTCCGGTGGCCGAAAGGGTCGCTCATATAGTGATGGAAAGTGGCGTTGATATTATTGGGGTCAGTGTGTAGAATCTAAGATGGTTGAATCCAGATTGTATAGTATTCCGAGCGTATGTTTAGAGAAGTGGCCGGAGAGAGAGAGGAGAAAAAGGCATATCTCGTTAGCCCATTGTATTGTAGTGATACCAGTGAAGTAGCTCGCAAAGGACATGTAGTCGTTCGATTTAGTGTTCTAGCCACTGGTTGTTGCTCCCAACACTTGCAAAGGGCATGATTCTTTTTAGAAATTCTAAACTTTTGACTTAACGGTGGAAGGTAGAAGATGAGGGAACGAACAACAAGGCGGTAATATACCCCACTTTTGACCCTTCGCTTGTCAAGTTTCATCCCGGCCTGTATCACATTCATGGAAAGGAATCTAGGTCCAGAGCATCCGCCCTCCCACATACGCAGACTCCACTTGGGATCTTCTGTCGTTATTTCACAGAATGCACCACAAAAAACGCTCCGAATTGGTTCTTTGATTCTGTCATGTTCAATTGAAATAATAAAAGTATTCCTCACGGGACATAGACTGATGTAGCTTCGAATCTGGAATGTCATTAGGAGGGAGAAAGGAAACACACAGATACCGGTTGTGTCTCCCATGTTTTAAAGCAAACCCAAGAGCCCCGTAGAGTTTTGTGAAGAACAAGAGAAGGGAGCCCGGAAGGGTTCCATATACGTGTGTCGTATTTCATTGGACATGCGAAGCTAGGTGATAAGCTTCTTAGATATCAATGCTGACCACCCCCTCCCCACATGAACTTCATTCCCTCCTGTTTTCGAGTGCTTGAAAAAGAGCCTGAAGAAATAAACACCATGTAACGGGAGTTGTTGGAACTTTATTGATGACTAGACACACAACGACGCTGCCAACATGAGTGCGTTATGAAGTAGATTTTGAGCGGAAATAGAGATCCAATCGCCCCAGACATTGTAGCAACAATCTGGGATTTTATACATTGCAAGGGAGAGTAGAGTGGAGTGTGGAGGAAAGTCAAGTCCGATAAAGAAACATAGCTCAAGTAGAAAAGTCTCCCATCATGAACATCTCTGTAACCAAGTTTAAGTTTGATGTGGCTGGACTTGCGTTCGTGAAGGTAACATATCATGTTTGGCATATAGACTTTAAATAAAATCTTCCACTTCCCAATGCAGAAACATGTTTGCTTGATTCGGCATTTGTAGGCTTCAAGGCTCAGAGGTGTGAATAGGAAAGAGAGAAAGAAGGAGGAAGTATATAAGTTTTTATCTGTTTGCCCAGAGGTCCAACCTGGGCTTCATCATAGGGCGGAAACGAAGACATAGGCAGACGCGCACCATACTCTCGGATCCGCTTCGTCTTGGGTCCGGACAGGCCACATACTCTCACCGACACCATTTAGTGTCTGTAGACTGATTGTAATTATGTAGAAGATCCGCCCACCCTTCCCAAACATGAGACCTCACATAAGCACTTCTAACATTTCGGTCCTCAGAACTAGCAAAGAGAGGCAAAGTGTGGCTATCAACTCTACTCAAGGTTCAAATGAATCTATAGGCCTGCGCAGAATGGAAGGAGCCAAGAGAGACAGAGCATTCAATTGCTTTCTCGAGTGTTGCATCTAGGTAGGTCTATACAATCTCCCGCAGACAAAATATGAGAAATATTATAGTATTTTAAGCGGAAAGAATCCGCTCGTCAGCCCAAAACATAGCTTGGCAAGCCAACTGCTTTTTTTTATCTCAAGGCGCAGAGTAAGAATGTGTGAAGTAAGCCGGGAAGTGTTTATATATACACTCCGCTATCGAACCCGATATCAGGCTCAAGATACAGTATTATAGAACAGGCAAAAGAGAAACCCCATTCATGCCAGTCCATTACATTTTAGTTTTGAACGGAAGAAGTGATCGAGGAGGCGACATTCATTTGGAGACTTGGACGTTTTAAGTTCAGCAAACTAGCTTACCAGTTTCCCATCATCATTGGCCAGTCCATGTCTTTTAGTACTTTTAGAGCAAGTGAAGAGACGTGCAGAAATAAGGAGGACAGGAGAGAAGGTAGGAAGGGAAAGTTTTTTCTGTATCTTCCGCGTTCTAGTTATATTTGTTAAGCAAAGCACAACAGGACATAGCCAATTGAAAACGCAGTTTTAGAAGGATCATTGAGAAACAGTTCTAGAGACAACATTAAAGCTGCTTTCAGAAGTTTTTAGTCGTAAACTGGCTGCTCACCAATCTATACCCATATATTCTGCCAGCTGATGTTTTATTACTTTCAAAGAAAGCAAGAAGATGTGTGTAGGAACGGAGAAAGAGAGGGAAACAAGGGTGTTATATACCCGCTCCTCGCTCCCCGAACCTGCCATTTCCATCTGAGGATAACATACAGAGGAACATGGTAGGAAGGCCTTCGTCATTTTAGTCCAGATAGTCCAGCAATCTCACGCCCGCCATAGGGTTCTCGTCAGTATCCTTTTAGTAAATATCTTAGTTTTTCCTCAACCATACTTTATTGGCCCTCTCGGACTTTTTAGACTTTTAGACTTTTGCGATGTGGTGGAGGGAAGTAGGCAAGGGAACATGCGGCCTTTTGGATATCAATTCTTTCTTCACCAAAACAACCGCAGACTCATAGCAGCCGAACAGACAGAAAAGGGACAAACATGACCCACTCAACGCAATATGTTTAGTAGCGCACGCACGCGCACAACCGGCAAAAACATGGCCCGAAAGTTAGTGAGTTTTCTCACGCCGGAGAACATAAAGTTGTAAGCAAAGCTTTTTAGTTTGCAGAAGGGGGAAGGGAGGGCCCCAGGCCATGGTCGTAGGCCACTTCTGCTTTTGTACTCGGAAGAGGAGTGAGGATTTGTGAGGGGGGAAGGAGGCAAGACGAGGGAAAGGGGTTTTATATATCCGTCCTGGGTGCGCAAGAGTTGTTCCGGATGGAGGTTCGAATGGCTGGGCGAGCAACGCTATCCCGTGACGAGTCGACGACGAATATCCCCAGCACCATTATCACCATCACCAATTACCAATCACCATCATTCAACCTCGGCCTCGGACAAGACACATATGCTTTCTAATCTACACCTTCTACATACTATCCTCCTTCCACTTACTCCTCACCCTCCTCCACCCCTCCATCTCGCCCACACCGCCCCTCCCATCAAGTCCCAACCCCCTCTCCACCCACTCACGACTGCCCATCTCACTCAGCCGACTCAGCGCGCGCGCAAACGCAAACCTTTCCTCCTCGCCACTAAACACACTACTATTTTTCAACATAGACATGTTCATCCCTAAGTCGTCCATGAGATGGCGCATTACATCTGAGACGTCTTCGTGGTGGTCTGGGTTATTGGTACTGCTGGGAGAAGGGGAAGAGGGTGTATCGCCCGTGGCTTGGGAGGTGGTGATGGCTTCGGAGAGTTCGCGCTCAGAGAGGAAGAGGGAGGTTAACGGGACGGCGGTTGTCATTACTAGTTTAGCCTGGCGGAGCGTTAGTGTTTATGCTCTGTGTATTTCCTCTCTTCCACTTCTTCCTGGTTGGGCCAATTCATAGCTGGAAGGTGACTAACTCACCCTGCTCTCATAGACAGCGTCAATGAATGTAATAAACCTCCTTGCCAAATCCCTACTCCTATAATTCATCCCCGGAATATCTGTAACGATGAAGGCCTCATAATTTCGCATCAATTCCAGATAATCCGCTGCACCAGTTGCTCGTCCGATGATCTCGTCGAACGTAAACCAAGCACACTTCCCACTCGCTTTCGGGACTTCAATTTCCCGTCCCCAGACTGTATGACTGGCTCTGTGGGGGGGATCGTGCTCAGGGTCACCCAGGAAACGAAACCATCTCTCTGCGTGCGTTTTGGCGGCTGCGTCCAAGGGGTGGTGGTATACTCCGGATGGCGGTCGGGGGATCTTGCGATAATCGGTTTGCGAGTCGAGACATAGGACTCTGAGACGGGATTTGAGGAGGTTGATAGCTGGGACGAAGGATTCGCGCTGGATGCCGTTCTTGTATAGTTCGTCTGGGTGTCGATTTGATGTTGTTACTATGACGGTTCCATGGGCCATTAGGGCTTCGATCAACCTGACTCATGTTAGGGTCTTATTCTGCTCACCATATTAAAATTTTGGAGGATGGTGTTTTCATACCGCCGTAGAATCATAGCATCAGCCACATCTGTGCACTGGAACTCATCGAAACACAAGACGCTACTCCTCTCCGCTATCCCTGCCGCCACCCACGGGATTGCATCAATATCATTCCCATGCTTTATCTTCATCTTGTGCAGATCCTTATGCACACTTTGCATAAAGGCATGGAAATGTATCCTCGTCTTCCTCTTAATGTTGCTAGGAAGAGTGTCATAGAACAAGTCCATGAGCATCGTCTTTCCAGACCCTACATCTCCATACATATATAACCCCTTGGGAAGTGTTTCGGGAATGGGAGGAAGCGCGGACGAGCGTTTTGGTGAGGAGAAGAGGGAGAAGAGGGACTTCTTGGCTGGCTGGAGGGATTCGATGGTGGGTTGTTGGACGGGGGGTTGTGTGTAGTTGGCGAGCGTATAGTGGAGGTCTTCGAGATTCTGGACAAGTCCTGCGCACAATCAGTGCCCACACATATCTTGATGTTGCACTCTTGGCGGCCTACCTCGCTGATGCTCGTCATCCCTCAATCTTCCGTCCTCAACGCGCGCATCGTACTCCGCCAGCGGACCCGGTGCTTGGGCGATTTGAGCAAGTCCTCGGTATCCCGCAGCCGGACGAAGCGTAACGCGTGCCCACGCCTTCCTCGCACCGAAAGAACCACCCCACGCGCT
This sequence comes from Amniculicola lignicola CBS 123094, assembly GCA_010015725.1. NCBI lineage: Eukaryota > Fungi > Ascomycota > Dothideomycetes > Pleosporales > Amniculicolaceae > Amniculicola > Amniculicola lignicola. The sequence continues at coordinate 51,580 of ML977578.1, forward strand.
TCTTTCCCCTCCCAGACTCCTTAAACAATCCGTACATATCGCTCTCCTCGCGCTGAACCCTATTCTCCCCCGCCACACGCGCCGTGTAGCCATCCCTCGGTACACCGCGTGCAAGCCACGCATCGTCTCGAGTGATGTCATGGTGCTCGTAGAAGTCGCTCAAAGCCCGTCGCTCCTATGCTCGACATATGAAAGAACCGCTCAAGAGAATCTATATCATGCTGAGTATGCAATGGGGCAGGATAACCACGTATGCATGTACCGCCCGTTCGTCGAAACGGAGCTAAAAGTGCGCGCCGGCAGCGGGGAGATTCCTCGGCCATCGGAAACAATCGCGTGGCGCCCGCAAAACCTTCCCGCATCCCTGGGCTGGGCGACATTAGCGTGCACGTGCGCAAGAGCCTCATGCAGGGCGACATCACAGGGTTGACTAACACTCAGCTCATCCGTGGAACTGGGTTGTCAGTCAATGTCACGACCATAATGCATTTTGCCTCTGTTGGCGCATCGCGTTCTATGTTCCGCTTTGCTCCATCCTGCCCAGAAAGAGCGAGATTTGAAACTGAGTACAAGGAACGGCACAAGTACTCCTTGAGAACGTGCGAACCTCATCGTCCAAGACTCCGAGGGGCTCAACTCCGAGGGGCTCATAGTCTCTCTACAACCCAGCGATGAAAGTTGTTGTTGTCACATGTGAAATTTGTAACATTTCATCAATGATCTGGGCCTTCGACGCGCCATGATGCGGAATGCCAAGACGATACAAGAAATGAACTCTTTCTGTAATTCCCTACCGAACTGGATTCTGTTTAGGAATGGCCAATGTGTTTCCTGTGGATTGGGATATCCCCAAAGTCAGGGTCTTCCGATAACCACTCGTTCAAGACAAACGTTGACAGGTCATGTGACATTGTCAGGGTAGACACCATTCCAGGTTCTACCACCTAGACAGCGGACAACGCCTATGTCAGCAGAGACATATTAGGGCTTCGCCAGTTTAGCGAGTTAAATCAGGTCTTAAGCAATATGTTTTCAAGGAGGAGAGCCAACACGACACTTCGCCCAGCCATGCAGGTTCTCGCCATCGAAAGCGGTTCAAATCGAGAGGTTTGAGTTAGAAAAGAGGGTCAGGCATAGAGGTCGTGCATTTCACCTCTAGTGATCAGCTGTGGCAATTAAGGAAGAGCATGGTATTTTTGAAATGGGGGATTAACACACATTCGCACATGGCTGCGCAGTGACGGGGCAAGTCTCGCACCAGGGAGTCAACTCGAAGTGCGTTTTCAGACAACAATTTTCCAATCCTACTGCACTTTCTCGAATATGGAAACTTAGACAATAGATCGACCGCTGCACGGTCCCGCCGAAGGGTGGGGATTGAATTGGAACACTTCATATTCTGTCTCTCTCCTCACCACACCTCGACAGCCACCAATGTTGAGTGTGCAGTCATAATATCTGGCCTCACGGCCATGCCGCCGCCCGAAAAGCAAGAGAAATTCGAAACCGTCCACATCGACGAGTGCGCCACCACCCACTTCCCCCCCGGGTCTCAACTTATAGCAGCGCACTCGCATGGCGCGAACTTTTGGGGATGCACCGCGCGTGTCAAGATTCGTCCCTCTGCCCCGGCTACCCGCACACCTCCTTCCTCAAAGTTTCCACGGACGACACCGGTCTAGGAATGTCCGGCGGCGAATTTGCATGTGTCAGCGAACCCTACCGTGTTGTTCTAGAGGCTGTCCCATGGCCGATCCCTTGGGGAATGTACAAGTTTGACCCAGATACACATTTGTACCTCGCCGACTTCCTCGACATGATTGGAGAGCTCTCTAATGTATCCAAATTTCGTGCGATACTGGCGAAGCTTCTGAGAGAGAGCAAGGCTTTGTCGCAAACGGGCAAGTTTGGGTTTCTGGTGGTCACGTACGAAGGGAGTATTTATCAGGATGTGGGGTGGTGCGATACTTGGGAAGAGACATTCCTGCGCCATATCAAGGCATTTGTGAACCAGGAGCGCGTCGTACACGGGCCAGATCAGGGACTTGAAGGTCCCTTGCTGAATGTCGATAAGATGGTTATTCTAAGGTTGTTGCGGCCTTTAAATGCGGATGGACAATCGACCAAATATCTGGTACAGGAACATGGCTACGATCGCAGGATCTAGAGACCCTGTCATGTTTGATCCCTCAGTCTTCTGGGGCCACAATGAGTGTAAGTAAGTAACCCTTCTATATGACATTGATAATGTGAAGGTTCTACAGTATGGAAATGGTGCGCACTGGGTGCGAGAATGATTAAACCCCCCCCCTATGTCAGCCCACGAGGACGACCACGAGGATCGTGTCGGCATGTGTGAAATTTGCGTGTTTGTCGCCCAGTGCGAAATATCTCAGATTGCGGATGCAATCCAGATAAAATCACTTATGGACCTCAACCCCGTATCCTTACATCACTGTCTTTCATATACCATGACACAAAAGTACTCCAGACACTTTTCGACCTAACCTGACTTTGTGTCCTTGATCATGCCCCGAGTTGATAGACTGAGCCCCAGTAACTATATACCATTCACAATGCCAAAAGTACAAACATATTTGCTTCTTTATTACCGAAAATAGAGCTATCAAATCAGAACAGTGACGTCAACACTCTGACAGTACTCAAACAGGTTGTCATAACTGTCGCATACACAATGGCCCTGTCTGCATTTAAGAAAACCAGGCTTGTCAACGCAAAGGTCGCATACAGGTATAAGTCTAGTGCAATTGATTCAATAACAGCCTCAACACCGCCAGCTTCTGAATCCAAAATTTGTTGACATTGTTCTGCATACTTTAATGTAGGCATTGCGGTAGGCCGTAATAGTATCTCCGCGGGGAGTAGCATTATTCGGCAGGGATAAATGATCGTCGGTTTGAGTCTGAGCTTGGGATGATTCCGAATCGCCTGTATTGATCTGTCCGAGGCTTGATATATCGATTCCATGCTTTCGAATATCGGCCACAGATTGTGGGACTTGTGGATATGCCTTCCTTGGTCGGGACGTATAAGGCACGATTTTTATATCCCTTATGTCCATGGGCTAGCTTGTGGCCATATCCGTCGTATATCTCTATGGATTCTTTCATGTAGAAAGTAAGGACGACAGAAAGAACGAGCCAGCCCATGCTCGCAAATGGCCTCGAAGACCAGTTATCAATCTGTTGTTTTACTTCAAACAAACTGATGACCTTCAATGTACCAGGCGAAAACTAACCACGAGTACTCACACCGCCAGGGGACCATATTGAAGCTAGACACAACCCAATTGCGCCACAGCATGATGCTTGCAACACCCATTATGATTACATCTATGACAACTCTTCCAAAGACACTATTCCAGTTCCTATTTCTAATGGATGATTGGGGTATTATCCATTCTCTTGTTCTAGGCACTCAGGGATTTATGGCGGAAAGGTGTGTGCGTAGAGGCCTTAATTGCCGGAAAAGGCCGCTCGGAAGGCCGATTGAGAAGCAGCAAGTAGCAAGGGCCCTGGTGCGGTGACACCATGGCCCGTGACATTCTCTCGCGCGAGGCGCTCAAAAACCAACAACACCACCTTTTCTACCAACTCAAGATTGCCAAACAATCTATTAATTTGGCTGGGCTCCTTCCTGCTACTCTCTCCTGATTGTAAGAAAATTCTGGATATTTTAGAGTAGATCTCGGCTTGTTAGGTTGTCCTCAAGCTCTCCCTTGTATTTCGGTTTTCCGAGGACGCGTAAGGTTGCGTTCCAACCACGCGGTTCCGGGCTACAGTGAGACTGTCCCCTTTGTCACTTTACCGCTCCTCTGTCTGGCTCTCTCCCCACACACAAATGTCGACAGCATCGTCGCCTCTCCAGACTTGAGCAATGGCATCAAGAAGTCGTAGCTCGGAAGAGTACGAGCTTCTCCAGAGAATATCTAACGACTCTGTACCACCCTCAGACACGGATTTCAGTTACTATGTCGCTCCTACGAAGACCGAATATTTACGGCTTACAGCTTTGTCATGGATCCGACGATTGTCTGTTACATTTCACATTAGGTATTCAAACTTTAGACCTCGAGCAAGAAGACGACAAACACGTAGTCGCATTATTTGTTCTGCCATCCTCACATTTATATCTTGCCTTGTTGCACTGATAATCCTGTCCGCCCTTTTCCGGCCATCCTATACCCGGCTGCCAGACCACTACAAGGCACTCCAGAAGCTGTGCCTCGGATCTTCCAAAGCAGGGCGAGGGAACGTTAACAACGAGAGAGTATTCATTGCAGCTGCCTTGTACGATCCAGATGGGGAACTTGTTGGCGGAGATTGGGGGAAGGCAGTCTTGGATCTAGTAGAGCTTCTGGGACAGAACAATGTGTATCTCAGCATTTATGAGAATGATGCTACTCCCGCTGCGAACGCTGCTCTTAGAAAGTTTGAGAAGACCTTAGCTTGTGAGTTTTCTTTAGCAGGCGAGGCACTGATACAGGCTGACTTGGATACTTAATTTAGGCAACTCTTCTATTGTCTCCGAACACCTCCCTCTTGAAGATATTCTTCGAGTTACAATACCAACAGGAGAGATGCGAATGAAACGGATTGCATTCCTTGCAGAAGTTAGAAATCGAGCTATACAACCACTTCAGGCCAACCCTGCAGCTGTTTACGACCGGGTTTTGTATATCAACGACGTTATGTTCAAGCCTATCGATGCCATCCATCTACTATTCTCAACAAACATTGATAGTTATGGTCGGGCTCAATACGGAGCAGTCTGTGCCTTGGACTTCATCAATGCCTTTAAATTCTACGACAGATTTGCAACCAGAGACTTTGAGGGTTATGCTATGGGAATACCATTCTATCCGTGGTTTACCGATGCTGGGGATGGAATCAGCAGGCGGGATGTTCTAGACCAGAAAGATGCTGTGCGAGTGCGTGCATGTTGGGGAGGTATGACAGCGTTTGAAGCAAAATGGTTCACTGAACCCAAATTAGAGAACCATGTCTCTAATGAACCAGCTTTGAATATGGCGACTTCGTTGGACATATCGCCCTTGCATTTTCGTTACGAAAATGATACCTTTTGGGATGCTTCGGAATGTTGCCTCATCCACGCAGACCTCACCTATCTTCGGCACGGCCCAAATATCACCACCGATTCCGGAATTTTCACCAATCCTTACGTACGTGTGGCATACGACTCGAGCACCCTTAACTGGCTATCATTTACGCGTCGATTTGAGCGTCTCTATTCTCTTCCTCATAACATCCTCAACCACCTGATCGGTATGCCACATCCAAACGCGCGGAGGCTAGAGAAACCTGGGCAAAAAGTGGTAGAAAAGGTATGGGTTTGGGATAGTACAGGAGCCGGAGAGAACGTAAAGGGAACGTATCACGATGTTAAGCGTATAGCACCCCCTGGACGTTTCTGTGGTGGCAGAGCACTGCTCGTACTTAATGAGGACCCTAAACCGGGGGAGAAGAATTGGATGAAAGTTCCGCTTCCGGAACTACCTCCCTGATCCTTTATTCGTATGCTGAGTAAATTGCACATCTAATGTCTGTTATATGCTTTACTCTGTCTACCAGCCTTTTGGAAGCTGATTACCATGTCTCTGAATAGTAACTCCTCGTGAACACGTGCAGTATGAACAATGTGTAATATCTCCCACATACAAGCAGTATCCGGGAGAGAACCAGATTTGGTGCAGCTATTCCTTGACAGGGGCAAGACTGGAGTTGTGTACACCTCGGAAGAGTGAATACCAGAGTTTGTTATATTTTGCGCTAAAGTCGAGCAGCGAGGGCATTGTGAAGGTGCTGTTGGGGTTCAATGCGCGCGGAAGGGGAGAAGAGACTTTTTTGCCTGGGATAGCGCTGCGTATGGTGCTGTTTTCGATGCCGGGTTTACTGTCCAAATTGCTAAAGATGTGGCCGGAGACGAAGGGCTATCTGAGTATGCACGTCGGCCAGGCGGTCGCACATCTCTGGTCAATAGCGAGCTCCGGGACTGCGGAGGCATTCGAGGCTGTTCTCGTTATTCTAGACCAGAACGCTGTGAACATCCCATCAGGCACAAGGGGTGCAGCTCTCTATGCCGCCATCTCGGGGGGCAAGGAGGTGGAACACAAGGTACAGGTCCTCCTCATTAACCACAGCGCAGATCCTTCTATCATCGGTGGCAGCCATGGAACAATACTAAACGCAGCTGCGCAGTTGCATTTCAAGAACGTCGTCCACTTACTCCTCGACATTATGAGACACATAACAAACCGCACATAGTTGATGAATGTAGTTGGCATCAACGGGGCGTGTGTTGAAACCGCGATAATGGGTTTCAGGAATGCAGATTCCGAGGAAACGGGCATGGAGTTGCTCAAGCTTCTGCGCAGGCAGTGCAGGTGCCCCGCTCACATGTTCAAGTATCTGCGGCGAGAATCTGTTGCACAAAGCGGTCCAATCTCATGGCATGGGGCGTGCAGGAAACTCCGTCAAATGGCTGTTTGAGAATGGCATCAACCCCGACCAGGCTGATATTGCGCTATTTCCAATCTACTTTACCTCACAGCCAGACGCATTAGCTCACCCCGGCAGCCCAAATTTCTCCGTTCTCATATATTCCATGTTCATAAACGCCCCTCCGTATTTTTTACAACCCCTTGACATGACCACCTATCCTCACATGCATACCCTCACTACATCCCATCACGAAAGTCTCCGCTTAATGACAACCGCAACTGCAACTGCAACACTACACTCACACTCTTACCCCCAGCATTCACACCTACCACTCTCACCCCCAACTTCCTCCAACTTCCCCCCTCCCTCCCCCTCGCCTTCCACCCTCAACGTATCCTTGTCCATCAACCCAAAGCCCTCAAAACACTCTCCCACGTGCACGGTAAATACCCAAAGAACCTTGATGTACCTTGCCTTCACTTTCCTTTTCTTGCCTCGCACTAGAGCTCTACTTGTCGTATTCTCGGGTTAGTTAGTTCCGCTTCAACGTGTACCCGAACTATCATGCATCTGGATGGTATTTATTGAGATTATGGTGTTTTCAGTCTGCGAGCAAGGAAGGGAGGGGAATAGGCAAGAAGACGCAGCAGGGGAGGATGACGGGTGTGAGGTATATATCTGGGCAGCACCAGTGTGTCGTGTACATATTTTCTTACAGCCACAGCGAATCTCTTCACCAGGAGATCAAGCCGCAACACCAACACCAACATCACACGACTCCCCCCACACTATCCCGCCCTTGAAAAACGCTCAATCATTCAATGCTAAACTCAATCTTCCCCTCCCATCTCCTTCATCCAAACCACCCACCAGTCCTCTTCCCATCCCCTCTTTCCCTGGGCCTTTCCCCTAACCCTCCCTTCCCCTCCCCATCCATCAACTGGATTTCTAATCCCCCTCCTCCTCGCCCGCCACCCCCTCATACCTTCCCCCCTCCCCCCCTCCACTCCTCCGATACCTCATCCTCGGCACATCATACAACCTCGTATAATCCACTCTATCACCACCCAACCGCGCATACCCGCTTTCCTTGCCCTTAAACACGGGCGCGCCATCGCACCAAAAGTCCTTGCAATTGGTGACGATACCGCGGGAAAAGGGGTTTCCGCGCGCACGCGTGGGATTGTTGGCTTGTGAGCCGTGCAGGGCTGTTGCGACGAAGGTGTCGATGCCTAAGAGGCGCTTCCACTGGTCCCAGAGGGACGGTTTGGGGTGGCGATGAGCGTGCGCATCGCCTGTGTCTTGGCCGGAGCCGAAGCCCGGAGCTGGCGCGTTGCCCGCGGGGCCCGTGCTTGACTCGGCGGATACGTCTTGGGAGGTGTCGCCGGTGGTGACGAAGGAGGTGAGGGCTTCGGCGGGGGAGTCTGCGTTGAGGTGGCCGCGCATGCTCTCGTAGGTGGTGAGGTTGCGGGCGACTTGAAGGAGCTGGACGACGAGGAGCATGGAAACCCATGAGAGTTGGAAGGCGGTCCAGAGGGAGAGGATGATGGTGTAGGGGTCTTTGAGGAGGATTTTGCAGATGTCGGTTTCGAGGACGTTGCACGTGGCTTCTGTGGGCTCGGGGATGTTGTCGAGGTCTAGGCTGTTAGCTTTGTGGGTTGTGAGGACATATATGGAGAGACCTACAGGCAAGTATCAAGCGGACCCAAATCAAGACGCCAATTTCCATGCACAGCACGTAGAGAATAAAGTGTCTGTGGTTGTTGTTCGCAACGCAGTTGTTGACCCAAGGACAGTGACTGTTTCGAGTTAGCTTCAACTCTTGCTCTCAACTTCACACCACTTACTGATCGGTCTTCGCAACACAGCGCTCACATCTCTTACAATGCTTGCTCCTCAGCGGCTTCCGTACCATACAATTAACGCAAAAGTGGTGCTCATCAAACATGCGTGTCTCCATCAATTCATCAATGACCGATTTCGAAGCACTTCGGCTCGAAGATTTGGGAACGAATCCAGGGTCCGATGCCATGGAGAAGAAATAAAAGTATGTCGTAAGGCCAATGAAAAATCCAAAGAATACATTGAGGAAGAAGTTAGTTCGGATAGTCCCTATATGGATTAGTAACCACTCGCTTCAAATCACGGATGAGACTTACAAGGTAGGACCGTCGTTATCCAAGAAACGCCAATCCAGAACAGTGTACCCGAAAAGATGCCCGCTAAAAAGGGCTGTCCATCGTTAGTTCAAGCTCGTGTAACCTTCGCCAGCAAACTCACAGTATGATGCACGCTCTTCGATCCCGAAGGCGCCCACCTTAAAAACAACTGCGCCACGTACTGCATCCCATAGCAAACCCCGATTGCCAGCGGGACCGAAACATACACAGGGTAATGACTGAGAATAAAGATGCCCATGAAAATGATAAGAAACGGCCAGAAGAATATCAACCGCGAGATAAACCATCGAACATCCTTGATCATGGGTATAGGGAACGTGTCCGGCGAGCCATCTTTCTTAAAGCCGGCTTCTGCGAGCGCACGATGCCATACGCGTGTGGTGTTCATCTCCTCTGCGGTCATTGCCGGTGTTTTGCCGTCGTTGTTCTTAGCGAAGCGATCGGCGCCGTACTCGAGGAGCTTCTGTATTGAGCCCTGCGAGCCTTTTACCAGCGCCCAATGTAGAGCTGTGAAGCCCTGGTCATCCGTGGCGTAGACGTTGGCTCCCCAGCGTAAAAACAGATCCACAACCGACGGGTATCCCTTATATGCCGCCCACATGAGGGCCGTATGCGCTTGCGAATCCGGAATATCCACGGGGATGTCCTGGTGCAGGAGTAGCACGAGCTGGTACACGTTCCCGTCGAAGGTGGCCGAGTGGAGCAAATTAAAGCCCTGGTCGTCCGTGAGGAGAGGGTCGGCACCGTGCTCCAATAATAGGTTCACAACGTAGTAGTGACACCGTTTCGCAGCCCAGAGCACCGGCGTCGCAACCGCATCGCCGCCCTTCGCATTTACACTCGCACCGCTCTGTATCAAAAAGTGGCATAGGGCGTAGTGATTATTGATGGCCGCCCACTACACACAACCCCGTCAGCACCCATGCCCCCCAAGTCTCGGAAATGGCAACACGTACATGTAGCGGCGTGATGCCCTGCTCGTCCGCATACGTCGCATCGACCTTCCCGCTGTCAAACAGCTTCTGTATAGCTCCAATCTCACCCAGCCGCGCCAGCTGCATTATGTCCTCCTCGACGGGCAGCGCCGCCTTCTTATCCCCCAAATCATGCATCTCGACATCCTCATCCTTCACAGCGTGGCCGTTGGGCTCCGCGGGCGGCGCGGGCGACGCGGAGGTCCTGGTGGCGGCCATTACGCCGAGACGGGTCGTTCGCGCAGCGTTCGGAAGCCTAAGTTATGGCGCGGGAAATCCAAGAAAGATGTTATTTGATCGGCGCGTTATCGGGGACCGGGCATAATGATGCTGTGGGCTTTTTGGTTTCTCTCGGGGGAGATTCAGGTGGAATGGGATGGGATGTTTAGGGGTCAGGCAAAGCTGAGGGTTTGGTGGGCTTCGCGCTCACTAGAAAAGAGCCAGTGCTGTTACTGCTGCGCCGTCATCCCTGCCGCGGATCCGACAAGTGAGTGCCAAGTAATAACCATCAGCCTTATGGACGTTGACCGTTGCTGCCGTGTGGAGTCAGTGACGCCGGTACATGGGAATTTGAATTGGATATTGATTGTTTTTATTGGAAATGTACCTCCGCCTCTCTTTCTTGAAAAGAATTATTGTTTAGTTATAGAAGACAAAAAGTTCCAAATTGAACGCTTAAATGCGAGTGGTCGTATTTCGTTTAACCTGGTATCAGGGTATCAGCCCCCACGATAGATCTATAAAAGGAAATGCAGCAAGTGTCCAAATTCTAACCCCAACAATTCAGCCTACAAACTCATCTTAAAGAAAATAACGAAAATCACAACCCCTGAGACCTAAACGGACTCTCCGTCTCCAACCACGTCCCAAAATCCATCAACCTAGGGTGCATCTTCTTTAACTCGTCAATATGTGCCCCATCATCCTGTTTCCTAATCCACTTGAACATAACATCCAGTTCGTTGATGATATGAAGAGTGATCCGCGCCACGAATCCAGGGATTCTCGGCATATCTGTTCCCAGCCGTTTGTTGAAGATGGCATTCGCTTCGTCAAAAGTGAGAGATGAGCCCGCCAAGGAGATATATCGTCCCGCAAACTCGCCGGGATGCGTAAAAGCTGCTGCGGCGAACCATCCAATATCTTTCGTGGCCACGAGTTGTAGCGGCTTACCCTTCATAGCAACGTCCCACATGGATGCCATTGCTTTACCCTGGAAGTCGTTGGTGATGCCTTCCATGAAGGCTGTTGGGCGCAGCACGGTGTACCGCATATTCGTGCCTGCCGCTTTCTCACAAAGGTACTGTTCGACGTAGTGTTTGGTGGCCCAGTGGGGGATAGGTGTGGCATCTGTCGATGATTTGGCGCCACCACGATCAACAGAGCTGTAGACGAAGAACTCGACGCCAGCGGATAAAGATGCATCGATGAGGCCTTTCGCCTGTCTGTCTTCGATGGTGGTGTCCTTGTTTGGTGGCTTGGCTTGGACGCTGAAGACGCCCCATACAGGACCGGACGCAATCTTGTTTGCTGTTTCAAAAATCGCAGGTGCGTTGTCCTGATCTCCCTGGAGCAACTTGATGCTGGATGATAGGCTTGCCAATTTCTGTGCGGAGGGGGAGGTTGAATCTCGGGTCAAAGCGAGGATTTCGAAGTTGGAGTCAATGAGCGCTCGTACAACAGCACCACCCTGTCTTCCAGTCGCTCCGGTGACAATGATGGTACGATTAGCCGACATGGTGATGGCTGTGAGTAGTATCTAGCAGGGTCTTGAATGGTAACTTTGGGGTGGTATATATAGGACAGGGGTAAGTTGACGGAGAAGATATTGAACAGAACAGAGAGAACGCTAAAGGGATGGAGATACGTGGTTGATGTGTTGATGTGTTTAAAGAAACTTTGAATCCAAGCAAACACATACTTATACACAACATGTCTACATCACAGCTCTCCAACACAGCCCAGATCAACGGACAAACAGAACGGTCGTGTGCAAGGCTTCTGGGCCCTATTTCCAACGAAATAAGCAGGAACCTGGTCTCGTAATGGCTGTGCGTATGAAATCGAGAATATGGGCCGTAGAATGGTCCCGCGCATCAACTCATCCGACCTTCGAAGTCGGAGGAGACGGCGGTTGACGAAGTTGACGATGCGGAGATGCGGAGGCGTCTGGGATGTCCGATGGAGAACGCGGAGAAGACATCGGTCGAAGGTGGAAGGGTATATATCCTTATACACTTGTTGGAAGGGACTCGGATGAAAAGCTACATAGTTTCCGCTCATTTCACGTAGCTCATCATACAGGTAAATTCTGTTCGTGGTCTCCATATTGGTTAGTGGGAGGTAGACCGCAGGAAGAGAGTTGCAAGAAGTCTCCGGAAGCCGTGATGGAAGTCATGCTTGGAGATCAGCGCACAGAGGCGATATCCTAACGTATCAGGCAACATATCTGTCATAATGAGAAGAGTCCTGACATCGTGCGCCATGGACGCAAGACGAAGGTGAAGGTCGAGGGTGGAACCTGTGGCCAGGTCCACAAACCACGCTAAACATCATGCGGCTAGCGTAGAACTGTGGCCGCCAAGATTTCTAATATTCGCCTGCCCCACGAACGCCACTACATTTGAATCATCGCGACTGCACCTCAACTCTGCACACTACCTCTACCTCCACACCTACACCTTACCCGCACACCTCCCCCAGCATTACACACATCCAACAACCATGTCTCGACCAGCAGGGTACGTTTTCACCCTTCCCCCCTCCCCCACCACCACTCTAACAAACTTCAAGCCGCACCGACTGGGCCGATGAAGACGACGAGGAGTCCTCCGTCCAGCTCCCACCCACCAGCATAACCAAGAACAAAGACGGAACCGAAACCATCATAACATACACGATCCGCGACGACGGCAAAAAGATCAAAACAACCCGCCGCATCAAAAAGACAACCGTCAAGACAGAAGTGAACCCGCGCGTCGCCGAGCGCAAGCACTGGGCCAAATTCGGCGCTGAAAAGGGCAAGCCGCTGGGCCCGCAAACAGACACAACTAGTGTGGCTGAGAACATCGTGTTCAGGCCTGTGGCGGCGTGGAAAGCAAGCACTGAGGACAAGAGCGAGACGGAGAAGAAGAAGGCCAATCTGAAGGATGCGAAGATCAAGTGTCGTATCTGCTCAGGCGACCATTGGACGACCAAGTGTCCGTTCAAGGACACGATGACGCCCGAGGGCGGGGCGGCGCCGGCCGACTTAGCCGACGATGAGCCGGAGAAGGCGGGTGGGTTGGGCGCTGGTGGATCGAGTTATGTGCCGCCGCATCTGCGAGGACGGGGTGGGGCGGGCGAGAAGATGGGCGGCAAGTATGAGAGGGATGATCTAGCGACGCTGAGGGTTACGAATGTGTCCGAGTTTGCGGAGGAGCAGGATCTGCGGGATATGTTCTCGAGGTATGGACATGTTACACGTGTGTTCTTGGCCAAGGATAGGGAGACGGGCAAGGCGAAGGGGTTCGCATTCGTCAGTTATGCGGATCGGATGGATGCGGAGAAGGCGTGCGAAAAGATGGACGGCTGTAAGTTCTTCCTTGCTGCGATATTCTGGACTATTCTGACACTTTCCGCAGACGGTTTCGGCCATCTTATCCTGCGCGTAGAATTCGCCAAGAAGGCTACCTAGATCGATACCTTTCAAAAGTGGCGGGGATGTTTTCGTGTATTGGCCTTCACAGCGTCTCAACTAGAACAGCCACATTGGCCAGACAGACGCCATCGAATAATGATTGATTCCATAGTGTATTACGACAAGAATAACAATAGGAGCCGCGGTGATGCGCCTTTCCAAACTGAACCCCTTCCTCTCATACTCATGTGCTCTAACTTTCAGATCCCAGATTCCACTGCACCCGCCCTCCCGGGCCTCGGCCAACCGGCACGGGCTTGGGCGCTTGCAAGACTTCGCTGTTGGTCCGAGGAATTAGGGAGTGTTGCTGACGCTGGAATGTGTGGTCGCTGTTCGTGCGACCGAGGGGTGGAGTGGGATTGTAGAAGTCGAGGGCGGCGCCGTGGAGGTGGAGTTGGTGGTGGGGAAGTCTTCTGTGAATTAGACACCTGATACACGATATGGGGTAGGGGACGAGACAGCGGTAGGAGTAGGGACGAGGGCGAGGGGAAGGGGCAAAGGGAACTCACTCCAGTGGCTGCACACTACTCCTCCGACTAACCGGCACACTGCCCGCCACACTCCCCGACATAATACTCCCCGCGACCGTACTCCCCACCTGGCTCGCACTCACACACGCCGCCGCATGTTGCGCCTGGGGCGTAGCAGGTAACCACCCACTACTACTTATCCCTTCTGCGTCAATAAGCCGTGCAAGGAGGTCCTCGGTGATGACGAGCAGGTGCTCGCAGGCGGCCAGTCGCGTGTCTTCCCGCGCCGATGTACAGTGGATGTACGATCTACCGGTCGGGTTGTGCTCGACTATCGCGGCGCCAATTTTTCGGGAAGAGGTAGGTGCGAAACTTATCACGTCGAGCTGGCGGGTTGGGCCATAGATTGCTTTTGCGTTGGCTGTATTCATATTTGTTACTCTCCACTCTCCCTAAAATATCAACTGTGGATGGCGAGACTGGGATAGTGGACGGGCTCAGTGGATAAGATGGGATGTAGAAGGGAGTAGAGGGCTAGGAAGAAGACTCACCGAGGACTCTTGCCCGTGTGCTTTCCAGCGAGTCCTCGCACTCCTTGTCCTCCATGTGGTGCAGAATCTGCGACGCCGTCCTCTCCAAGTTCAGGCTTTCGTAGCTGTTCTTCCCGTGCTTCAAGTCCTTTAGTGTCTCGATCATCGTTTTTGGGTTTAGGGGGCAAAGGTCTGGATCGGGATCTCTTGTTATCAAAGTCGACGCCCGCGGCTTTCTGCTCCTCTACGAACTGGGCGAAAGTGGTCTCGGTGAGAATGGGGGCTGGGGCTGGGATTGAGATAGAGTGGATCAGACTGGCGGGACTAGGTTCGTTGATATCAGAAATCTCGTTACGGGATAGGACGCGGGGTAAATAAAACGAGGATGCAGCGCGAGAAAGTGAAGGCGACGCTTGAGGCGTAAGAATCAACGCGTTGGTGCCTCTTCTCGATTTCAGATACGGAGCACTATGCTTCCTGAAAGAATCCCGCCGTTGCGGTAGTCCAGGGCGAGCGTAAGCAGCAGGAGCAGCCAGATCGCCGTCTGGGGAGAACACGGGACGGAGGGCACGGGTGCGGGGGCGAGACGCTTTGCGGGGCCGATTCAGGGCGTGCTTTGATGCTTTACGGAAAGACGGTTGGTTGCTGTCTCGTGGGGTAAAGCCGCAGCCGGGCGTACAGAATCCGAGCACTGTAAAGGTTGTTACGTAGGGTCTCTTGGTGGGGCTTAGATTTGAAGTTGATAGGGTGCGAAGGAGACGTACTTTAAGTAAGGGTTGGTGTTGATGTTGAGAGTAGAAATGTGGTAGTCGTGAGGGGGTAGTAAGAAAGGGAAAAAGGAGAGAGTGGAGTGGCGGGGTGATGGGAGAATGAAGGGGAATGGTAACACGTCCACATGGAGTAGTGACCACTTTATAAGAACTATTTAAAGGCTCTTGCTCTGCTCGAGTCGGACCTCCCCTACCTTGATAGAGTGGTATTTAAGAAGGCACTCTCATGGATGTCACTCCAGCTGTAAGCTTGGTGGTGGTGCAGGTTGAGGTTGAAGGAATTGGTCCATTGTTCTGATCGATCGAGCTTGAGATACTGATATAGGCTAAGTACACGTGATGCCAAGATATATGCCAAGGCTCATATCCAGCTTACACCAGCTGTAGGTCCCAAGAGACCACTTTGTGGAGCCCTTCAACAATGAGAAAATCAGGATGCAAACAACTCTTTAAGTCTTACATACTCTCAGTTTGAAGTACCTATACCTTGTCATAGCTTTTATATGTAGTAGGGCAAAGCTTTTGGTCAAGCACTGCCAATAGCGATCAAGCCTTGCGCTTATCTCTTAGCGGTTTAGTGCCCCGCTGCCAAGCCCTGATCCGTGATGGACCGTGATGGAAACACCTCATGAACATCATTCCCCCTACCTATCCTTCTAACCATCCCTCTCCTGTCTAATATTTAATTGCTGCCTGTGTTTGGGTTGCTCACAATCTCAAACCCAATAGTCGTTATCAGCAGTCTTCCCATGCTCTACAACACCATGCAGCTGCTAAAGTGGGAACTGCTGTCATCACTCCCGAACCTTGCCATCCCCACGCATATAAATCAATCCGAGCTTCCTTAACCGGCATGGCGCATTCCATCGCGTCGCAACGCTTCGCCAGTTTAACATGATGGTATGCAGCTATCGCCGATAAGACACTGTGTCTGGTGTCCAGAAACCAGGTCGACCTGCCGAGCTTGTCATCATGTCGTGGGGCAGCTCTGGAGCTTGGAGTGAGAAGAGCTATGCGACTGGGCAGGCTCAGTTAAAGCTTGAAAAGCTGCCCATATGCTGATCAATCTATTTTCTTCGCACATCAATTAAACCATTGAGCGTTCAAAATGTACTGGAAATCATTGATCGCCGCATCATTGTTGGGGTCTGCCCTTGGTGGGAGACTCTCGGACGTATCTCTTCGCAAAGGGTTCTCTCCAAAGTTGAAACGTGCGCCTGAGCCGCCAAAACACAAGAGGTTTGTGAACGAGACGGATACATACAGATTCTACAACAATGACACTGCTCGTAAGTCCTATCTTATGCATCACACATTTCATGAAACGAGCGTACTACTCACCAATATGCAGCCTACTTTGTAGACAAGCTTCCGGACATACCCTTTGATCTAGGCGAGATGTACTCCGGCATCATCCCAATAGACATGAGCAATGCATCCCGCGCCTTGTTCTTCATTTTCCAACCCACCGTTGGCGCACCAGTAGATGAAATCACCATTTGGCTAAACGGTGGCCCCGGATGCTCTTCCCTTGAGGGGTTTCTGCAAGAAAATGGTCTCTTCCAATGGTCCTGGGGAGAGTACGCTCCGCACATTAACCCATACTCGTGGGTGAACCTCACCAACGTTCTTTGGGTTGAACAACCAGTTGGTACAGGCTTCTCAATTGGGGAGGTCAGAGCAACAAGCGAAGAGGACATCGCCAAAGACTTTGTAAACTTCTTCGTCAACTTCGAGAAGATCTTCGGTATTAAGAAGTTCAAGATATTTGTTACCGGAGAGAGTTATGCCGGCCGCTATGTCCCCTACATCGCTGGTGAGATGATCGACCGTTGCGACGAAGAACTCCTCGACGTTGGCGGTGCTTTAATGTACGATCCATGCATTGGCGAATACGTATGGGAGCAACAGCAAGCCGTCATTGTCCCCTTTGTAAAGGAGCACAACAGCGTCATGGGCTATAACCAGACTTTCATGAAGAAACTCGATGAACTTGACGAGCCCTGTGGATACAGGGAGTTCCGCGACCAGTACATGTCCTTCCCTCCCTCCGGCGTTCAACCACACAAGTACTTCAATTCGACCACCGATGCAAACTGCGATCTCTGGGGACTTTCCTGGGCCGAAGCCTTCCATCCCAACCCCTGCTTCAACGTCTATGAGATCGGCCTGCAGTGCCCTATCCTCTCCGACCCCCTAGGCTACCCGAGCGACCTTATATACTCCTACGAAGGACTCCCCATCTACTTCAACCGGACAGACGTCAAGACCGCTCTCCACGCTCCCCAAGAAGTCTCCTGGTTCGAATGCGCGGGCCCCGTCTTCGTCGGCGAAGGCGGCCCTCAAGACGAAGGCGACTCTTCCCTCGATCCCATACAATAAATCCTCCCCAAAGTAATCGAAAAAACTAACCGTGTCCTCGTCGCCAACGGAGACCTCGATATGGAAATCATCACCAACGGCACCCTCCTCGCCATCCAAAATATGACCTGGAACGGGCAATTCGGGTTCCAGAACGCGCCTAATGAGTCGATCGTGATCACGCTTCCAGACCTGTTGTACGGGAATGTGTTTGTGGGGACGGGGTTTGATGAGGGGTTTGAGGATCCGCAGGGTGTGATGGGGGTCCAGCATTATGAGAGGGGGCTTATGTGGGCGCAGACTTATCTGAGTGGGCATATGCAGCCGCAGTTTCAGGCTAGGTCTGCTTATAGACATCTTCAGTGGGTGTTGGGGAGGATTGACAAGTTGTAGACTTCAAAGGGGCATAAGCGAGAACATACTAATTATGCATAGATTTATGCAAATGTGCAGGCGTGTAGAAATCGGACGAGAGAACATACCCCAGAAAGTGGTAGAAAGCAATTCAGTTACGATTGAAGCCGAGACTACACGTGCTAATTATACCGAGAAAAGGGCTAGTATCAGCGACCGACGAGTAAGAGACCATGCCCAGATAATGTACCACCTCCCCTCACACTTCCCCAATATCCGACAGTCTGTTCTCCCAACCCATTCCTCTACCCTGCCAACACCATGTTCCCCAACCTCCTTACCACCCCCCCCTCCTCTTCCCCTCTCCTTCCACCTCCCTGGCATTTCCATCAGATCCCCGAATCGTCCTGGAAATGCTCCCACTGCCTACACTGCCCCGTCCCTGGCTTTCTATCCGGGCTATTGGCAAACCAATCACTCCACTGAGCACACGTCTCTTTCAGCCCGTTCTTATCATGATACACAATATCATCCACATTCTCCATGATCTGCATTGCGAGACCGGAGCTGGCGTGCCAGGCGATGTGGCAGTGCATTAGCCATACACCTTGTTCGGTTCGTTAGTGTCATGTATCGAGGAGGTGGGTTTGTAAGGAGATTGGATGGAATTGGAGTGGACAGGGGGAGGGTGGAGGGGAGTGTTCACATACCAGGATTGTCGACTTTGAACGCAATGAGGAGATAGCCGTTATTAGGCAGCAACGCCACATCTCTCCTCGGTGGATTCTTATGCAGGATAGGCTTCGTAGATTCATTCCACGGGACATTATCCTGCGCCAACAAGGCAAAATCGTGGCCATGAAGATGAATAGGATGCGAAGCGACTGTGGAATTATTCGGTCCGGTAACCACGAGTCGGACCCACTGATCCTGCGCGTACCGCCTCGTGTCGACTTTGAGTTGAGCTGTGAAGTTCGTGCTGCTGTTTTCTGTGTTGAGGATGGTGGGGTCGCTGAAATTGAGCCAGAGGGGGGATTTATACATCTGCCAGCGGTTGATGGGAGAGGGGAAGTAGGGTTCTCCGCCTTTAGGACCGATGTTCACATCTGTAACGTACGCTAGAGTGATCGTGTCAGTTTAGATTCGGAAATGAAGTCTTGGGAAGTCAGGAGCTTACATGTGATATCTTCAGGAATATGCCATTCGAGGATGGGCCTGAGCTTCTCATACGGTTCATCAGAACAATCTATTGGCATAGGTGAATTCGCTACACTCTGGGGATTGGCAGTGCTCTGCGTATAACGAACAATGCCTGTAGTAGCGTTGTCTCTTGTATACGGAAAGTTGAACGATCCGCATCCTCGTGCTGGAACTGTCCGAATCCAATAGTTGTCGCCCTTTGCTACAACAATTGGTTTGGCTTCTACAATGACGTGGTATCGTTGGCCAATGCCAATGAGTACACTGTTGGTGGTGTAATTGTGGATAGGGACAAAGTCAGACTCGACGACGGTTAGGTTGTGGCCATCAATGGAAAACACGAAGGCAGCGTCCACGGATGTGTTGATCAGACGGAGAAGATACTTCTTACCCTACGCTTGACATTAGTACAACCTCGGAGCATATGTTGTCTACATACCTTCTGGAAAGATATATTGTGAAGTGACGCAGGCCTTGGGTTTGCACAAGTCCCAGGAGGGGCGATACCTTTCACTGTCAGCCGAATGTAATTCTAGCGCGCAGATACCTCTCCATACCATGGCCATTCAATAGAATGCTTGTCATTTTAGGTCGAACAGTACCGTTTTTCACGATTTGAGTATATCCCCAATCTTCAAACGCACTTCGTTGGTTCCAGTCAGTCATTAGAATCGGATCGATTGCTGTGTCATAATTGGCGGACGTCGGACCATGGATGGTGAGAGGACCAGCCATGCCGTCAGCATACTATTTTAGTGTTAGTCCACAAAGTGGTAGTCCCACAAATGAGGGTCTATACCTGAAGCGAGTAGTGGCTATGATACCAGCTTGTTCCATATTGTCGAGTGTGAAACTTATAAGTGGAGGATTGCCCTGGTGCAATTGGACACTGTGTCACAGCATTGACACCGTCGTTCTCATTGTTGTTCCACATCCGAATTCCATGCCAGTGAATGGAAGTCCCGTTGCAAGGGAGATGGTTGATCACAGTAACTTCGATGTCGTCTCCCCAGCAAGCTTCAATCCAAGGACCGGGGTATGAGAGAGGAAAGACCTTGGTTTTACCGCTCGGGTCTGTGTACGTGCCGTTGAAGATCTTGCTCTCCTTGTTGGCACATCCATCTGGGAAGAGTGTTGCGTTGTGGACTTCAATCGTATATTTGCGTGTAACGCCCGTCGGCCAAATGTTCTCGTAATCACTGTGGATCCCAAAGGTAGGCTTGAGCGATCTTGGGTTCTTCGGCTTCAGCCAGCATGATCGATCATTGGTCTGCGAGCAAAATTCGTAGTCGGTGAGAGTTGGATAGCTGCACACAAAACCACCATTTTCGGGGCCGTTAGGGGGGTTGAAGATAGGGTAATCCTTCTTGGGTACGGCTAGCTCGGCAATAAGGGGCGTCTGTTGTGATACATCATGATCCAACTGGTTAATGGAATTGAAGGTCACGAAATTCAGGATGGCGAGGAAGGTTGCCCAGCAATTCTCAAGAACTACCATGACGGGCAATGTAGGAGGGCTTAATATGGAAGCAACAACTCAGTAGAGAAGTGGTAGGATGAGCACAGAGCCACGAGGTTCCTATATAGTTTTGTTGCCTCCATGTGCATGACTCTGGCACTGCCTCACGAAGGCAGCTTTCAGCTTACTTCCGTCGTCCCCGACGCCTTGAGGACATCACAAGTCAGCCTTCAGAAGGTGGACGCTCGGTGTGGTCATTGGGAATTCCGATTATGTAGACGATTGGCTCGACAAAAAGCAATCCTATCAGTTTGAGTATCAAGAGAACGAAACTGATTTCAGCCACTCGGTATAGAGGTGATACTACTGGTGAGAATGGCTGGAGGAGGGGCATCATACATTGTGGGCGTGTTCTGGGCACGCTTCGGCAATTCGTGGCTTACGCTTACCCCAACTCGGGTCTGAGTAGGCCTGAGTTGGACGTTTCTCGGGAGCTCTCAAGCCCAAAGCGGCTCTTCCCGTGATGTGGGGTTTGTAAACCATCGTGAAAAAACGGCGATGGCGCTTCAAATGCAATTTGTGCCGTTTCTGGCTGTGCTGAAACTGTGCATGTGTGATGAGAGACCTCTGGCGATTGGCATGAATGATGGAGCTCGTTCAGCTCCAGCGGGATGACAGCTCTTGCTCAGCTCAGCCATCCGCGCCCCGTCAATAGCAGGCAGCCGAGAGAGGCCGGTGACAAGGCAATTCGTGCGGGGCCTCCGTGATAATAGAGTAATGATGGAAAGTATCACGTTAATATGCGGATCAAGGCTTGAAGTATGTGACGCTGCCAAGAGCACGTGACCAGATAACTCTCGTGCTGGAAAACGCTGTGCCGTAACCTCTCGTACCGCGATCAAAGAAGAGCCTAAGTTCATAGAGCTGAACACAGGATGGCAAAGTCCTTTGTAGTATCCAAAGCATTGTAAGATATTCGTAGTTGCAAAGTATCGATGAAAATCATGCCACGGATGGACAAAGTACCAACACGAAAAGCAAATGGTACTCTGTACTACAGTACGACCGTCACGAGGCTTGCAAAACCAAGTTCCCCCGTAGATGACACGAGGTCACAGTAACACTCGTTGTCACCTTCGTCATACCCTCGCAATAATGTTTCATGCCTCCGCCAAGCTCCAACCATCTCGGGAAGCATCGCTGTCTCACCCTCAATATCGCGCACCCAAATTCTTATTTCAGCTAATGACCTCGCTCGCGCGCAGGCATACTCGCTGAAGCTTTCGAAGCCTCCCCATGGATTGATTGATTGGATCACGTGAATGACGTCGAGGCGTCAGTTGGGCCATTCGATCGACTCCGCTTCCGAGTCCCTGCGACCCTGTTGATTGGTACCGCAATATACATCGTGACCAGGATGGGAAGATCACTACTCTTACTTCGCAGGATCGTGAGGACTTGTCGTCACACGATACAAAAGTCACCGAGCTGTGGTGGAGAGTATTAATTGAACTTTGTCCGCTTGCTTTTGATGAACTTACCGAACCCGCCATCTTCAGCCGCTCCAACCTCCCACTACTTTCACTTCATATACCGACTCAGCCCACCATCAAACAATAACACCAAGCATATCTTGCCTACATCATTCCACTCTCATACATTATTTGTTCTACACCGAGTTATCAATCTTTAACCAGCCTTGCGGTTAATCAAGATGCTTACCCGGATAATACTTCTCACCGCTCTTGCAGCATGCGCGATAGCCCTCCCCACATCAAATCGCCTCAGACTACGGGCAGGCGGACCCGCGATCAAACCAATACCTTCTACGTGCAATGTCACGAACGCTCTCCCAATTACCGACTGCGACTCAACATTTCTGCCAGGTCCATCAACGAATGATGCCGTCCTATACTACGCATACTATGATTCATTGTCTACAAATACAACATCCTTGGCTGAGCAATGTCTACAACAATGTTATGGATTTGGCGATAGCACACAGTGCAAGGCTGCATTCTGGGCAGAAAATATGGTTGTACCCGCTGGGTACTATGGATCTCCGGGCGGGAACCTCGAAACGGCTTGCTTGATGTTCAATCGGACGTTGACGAGTGCTGATTTCGTGGTGGCGCCTGAGGGCCAAGCTACAAGCCCATACGCTGGGAATATCGAGTGTTGAGACGGGTTCTAAGGAATAACGACAAGTAACGACATGATGGCCAGCATCTTCGTCCTGTTTGCATCTTCTCGGGTTTAGGGCGTTGTAAAAATCATGCATGAGCACATGCGAGCACAGGGTTCTGAATCGGGTATTTTATGTAACGTAGATACTAAGCGAGCGGCGCAACCAAGCGAGCGGCGCAGAGAAAATCACATACAAAATCCAGCTTAGTAAGCAGTTCTATCTCTAGAACTACTAGGTAGAATTCTCTAAAAATTTTACTTTAGAGCTGCATCTATATATATATTATATTCCTAGAGTATATAGTATCTAGCTTATATAAGCAGCTAGCTATTTAGAAAAGATTCTTTTTAGCCCCCACTTTTCTAGTATCTCTGGTATTACTAATCCTATAGCTTAGCAATCTTAGAATATTATAGCTAGCATATACCTAAAGCTCTAGTAAAGATTTTAGAGAATTCTACCTAGTAGTTCTAGAGATAGAACTGCTTACTAAGCTGGATTTTGTATGTGATTTTCTCTGCGCCGCTCGCTTGGTTGCGCCGCTCGCTTAGTATCTACGTTAGTAATGTCAATGAATGGGTCATCGCAACACCTGGAACATGTTTCTACTTCATTTCTCCAGTAGTCCCATCTTCCAGTACCAAATAAGCATCAAAGTTTGGCACTCAGGCGCCCTACAGTATCGTCCCTTGTTCATTTTTTTGCTTTCTGACTTGTTTTTTGCCGATGCCGTTCCAACCTTACGACCACGGCTGAGGGGTTCGCCGCTCGGTGTTGCCGACACCCATTAATGCGAGAAACGCCCGTCGAGCAAAATAATAATGGCACGTTCCTCCCGCACGTTTTATCAGGCGGTGAGAGACAGCACGTATCGTCTTTAACCCCTCTTCATTGATTTTCTCGTATTTCTCTATTTCAAGCATCCTCGCTTCTCTTCGTCGGAAAAGGGCCATTTCCTATCGTGGGAAAATCACAATGAATTGCCGTTTACTCTAGCCTTGCGGTAGCCTTGCCGTAGCCTCGCCGCTACGCTACCACTAGCTCCCCGTGCTATTTCAAGTGTCACGGGGTGGACACTTACACAGACTCGGTGCACGATAGCGATAGCCGAGAGAGAACATGGAGTCGCTACCGCTAGGACCCACAACGTCACCGAAGCTTGAATTTCACCTCGTACACTGTCTCCGCGATGTGGAACAAAGCACCTAAGAGCTCGAGCGCAAATCCAAGGCGACCACTGCAGCCCATCGCACGATCCTGCAATTCACCAGCGCCTATCTTTACCACATGGCAGCAGCTAGTCGGCCCTAGGCTGCAACCCCCAAACTCTCCATCCGTCTCCTTTGTTTGGCTGGAGTCCGCAGAGCCGTTGTCCACCCCCCAACTTTCTCGTTCTAAAGATAGATATTTTCGGGTCCTTCAGGAGTGACACGTGCGCGTACCCGTGCTAAGCGAAATCCCATGTGCAGAAACGCAGCGCACGCACCCTACCAGGACCCTTCATTTTAAGCCTCATGCCCAAAGCTTTCTAGTCCTGTGGGACGGATACATACCCCAAGCTGGAGTTTCCAACCCCGCTTATGTGGGAAGGGTACTGCGCACTATTCTTAACCCACTCCCGCTCTACCTGCCATTATTTGTGAATGTACATATCACATACTTTCTTCTTCCCACGCCGTACCCGCAACCCCGTCCGATTCGCCCTATGGTGAATGCAGGTATGCATTCGGCTAGACTGAATGGCAAACCTTGGTAGCAATCGACGGCTGGAGTAGGCTAGAACGAATGAGGACCATGGTGAGTCAACGACAAACCTCTCATGTAAGCCTTCTTTGCGTCCGCCAATGCCTTCTCTGCATCCTTCTATGCATGCGTGCGACCTGTGGTGGGGTATTTCTCACCGTTCACTGTTCGATCTCCGCTCGCCTCCACGCACACGCCCTCCATCGTCAAAACCTGCCCCCGGCCAGACACAAGCCTTCGATACTCCATGCCGATAGCAACCTTGTGAGCGCCCAGCAAACATCGCCATCGCCATCGCCGGTTCTAGGATCGGTAACTCGGTCTTGGAATGTTGGACAATGTTGCCAGACTCGGCACTCAGTAGGTTTGTAGGTTTGCTAGGCAGTTACTGTTACCCTGTCCTGTACCTAGCAGTACTCTCCCATCGCCTTTCCCTGCCCTCTAGTCCGCGGTAGTAGTGTACCACATACAGACGAGCCACACAGAGCGGCTACGCACAAGCGCGGCCCCAGAGCTCGGCTCACCGCACCACCTCTCCGTATCCCACCTCGGAGCGCCCAGCGGAAATATGCAGGGAATGCGACACCACCGTTACTGGGACGGGCGGACATGTCCCGGGCACCCTAAACATGACCCGAACCCACTGTTTGTCGAACAGTGTAGTACCTTGTGGTAGCCAGGGAAGAACAATGTAGAAGGCACGTGCCATTTCGGGGTCCGTTCCATCTCCAACCTTAGAAACATTCAGTTCAGCAAGCGGAAACCGTGTCCCCGATCTGCCATCCGAGCTCTCAATGCCATCCCCAGCGTGGGATATTGGGGTCGAGATTGCAGGAACGCACAGCACAGCACCGCATACCGACGTGTCGGAACATCCTCCTCTGGCCGCATATAAGGCCATAGCCCGTATCCTCCCACCCTTTCAGGAAATGTTTCAAAGCGTGTGAGCAGATATAGAACAGTGTTACAGAGCCTCGTGGTCGCAGGATGGGTTAGATGAAAGGAACGTCCGCGTCTGTATCAAGATTGCGACCTGCAAGAGTGCTCCGACGACACCACACCAACACACTCTCCGCCAGAAATCTTATTCGCAGAACATCGTCGCCTACATGCTGCCCGAGCCTCGCCTCCTCCGCTCGTCGAGTGCGCCAGTGCGCGAGGTAAGAGCACTGTCCGACTATGGCTATGGCAGGCAGCAAGATGCACGCACAACAGCCGCGGGCGGTCCCAGACGAGCGAGTTTGGGGGCGCTATGCTTATTGCCAAAAGTCCTACCTTGCGCTCCGCCCACTATTGGTGGGAACTAGCCCTATGCTGATGCCAGCTTTCCCAATGCGGTATCCGTGAACGACCGGGAAGTGGTCACGCTTCCGATCACTGAATTCTGGATTGCGGAGATGACCTCCCACGTCCTCAAATTTCAGGGTATCCAGCCTCGTGGCTGCCAGCGCTGCCAGCGCTGAAGTGCGGAAAGGCTCGTGGTCTATTTTCTTCGGTGGACGTTTTGGGGTGGGATATACGATAGACAATCGCCCAGGTGCAGTGTGAGGCTTGGTATAGACATCATTGGATGATATTAAAGACTACGTGTATTTAATGACTATTGTAGTCATAACCAGAGTGGTAATTTGGTCGTTGCGGCCGTTTCGTCTATTCAGCGATTTCCTGGGCTGATAACAAGAATCTAGCCTCCCAGGCTGCGATATCCGCGCAGAATGCAGTCATCATAAGGCGTCCCATAACGCGAGAGTGAAACAAAGTTCAAAGCCCTCCAGATAGTCCTCCCAATGAGAAAAGTTGGAAATGAAACAAAAAGATAAAATGATATAGCCAATCCTAGACCATAAACACCAGAGGCTCCAGGCTACGTGATATAGAACGTGTAGAAGAGAAGAAGAAATAATCATAAACAAGAATGTAAAGCAATTTACCAACCAGATGCATAAGACAATCGTTCACTCTGCTTCGCTTTTCACTGCCACACTCTTGAATTCTCCGTGCAATATCTCCAGCAGCTTTCGAAGTGTATCCGAGTTGCTGCTTCTCCTTCGGAGAGCCTTGCCCTCATCCTCCTCGCCCTCGGCATCATCGTCTTGCGTGAGGAGCTCAATGGTTTTGCGGAGCTTCTCATAGGCGGCATTGAGCTCGGTATGTGAAATTTCGAGCTTGTTGTACTTGTCGGTCATAACGAGTAGCTGCGACTCCAGGTCACGAGCGTGTTTTTCCTTTCGCTCGCGGAAAGCGCGTTGAGCAGCGCGGTTTTGTGCACGTCTCCGCTACAATTCGTTAGTGACTGTGGACAATGAACTGGGGGTTTTGGAAAACATACTCCGGAGGTGGTGTGTTGCCGCTCAGGAGGTGCAGGGACTGAACTCGACTGCGAGTACAGCTCCGGTTGCGGTGGTGGGCGGGGACTGCAGTAAGGGCTGTCGTGGTCCGAGCCAAAGTCAGAGGGCGTCATTGGCAGAGGATATGATCCGAAATGCATTGATTCTTCGGCGATCTGGGGGTAGTATTGCTGGTGTACTGGCGCGGGGAAGTTGTCATATGTGGATGAGACCTTTGGTGGCATGAGATGCGATCCTTTGGGAGGGGCAAGCGTGGTTCTTGTACTTACGGGAGAGCCGCTGAGACTGGGAACTTTTGAGAGATCCGGAGGAAGCTCAAATACAGTGGTCTGATGTGGGGGCGCGGGCATATAATTGCCCTGAGAGAGCCAGTAATCGAATGACTGCGAATCCATTGCAGAAATGTGCAGTGATGACGAGACGATTAGAGGAGTTGGAATGACGCGGTTGCAGGCTACGGAAGACGCTGGGGGTTGTTGGCGGCTCTTGTGTCTTTATACTGTATGCGGACACAGATGTGTGATGGTGAGCGTGCAGAGGTAGGGACGGTTGCTGGTAGATGCGAGAAGCCGGAGTGTAGTGTGAAGTGCTTATGTCCTGGAGTATGGGCTTACAAGATCATGGGCACGGTGAGATCTTATACTCGCGGTGCAAGACGCGACATCACGGAATTAAGCAGTCCAGCAGTTGAACACGGGCGCCCGCGGCTTGACAGGGATGGAGGTGCATGCCTGTTCAAGCAGAAGCAGCTTAAACGGCCACGGACCCTGCAAGAGCACACGCAGGGCTGGTGCGAGAAGGCGTGCATAATGCCGCGTCGACTGTCGAGGCGGGCCAGCACTTCGGCACGCCAGTCCGGATATCTGGGCTGCGGCAGGCAAGCTTTCTGGTGTTGTTATTCTTGAACTCCAGTGGCTGGTTACGGTTGCACCACCAGCGGCACTGGAGCAGGGGTGTGCATGGAGGCGTTCGCCTAACCGCTTCGGGTGTGTGTTAAGTGATTGGCAGCGCGAGCCCTTCAACCCAACCACGGAGCCGTCGACAGAATGCCATTCTGCCAGTTAGTCATTCGCAGATATCTTAGTCAAGCGGCCCTGACGTAGTTGTGTTCTTCGAGAAGCTCGCTGCATCCTAAGAACTGCCCGATCCGGCATCTTCCACGCCGTCGGCGCTGTGGCGTGATGCTGGGCGGCATGATCTCTGCCTCTGGAGAAAATGGTTCACGATGAAGACGACCTGAGCCTCTGGAGACCAACTCATACAGCCATTCCGCGAGCCTCGGGAGGGCTCGCCGTTGTTAGTGATCAGGCACCCCCAGCTGGAAAAGCCGTCACGACAGGGAGAGGCATGCGCGGCCATGGTGTTGATAGTACTCCCAGAGATAGAGCGCGATGCCGAACTTCGGGCGTCGGGTCTCACTCGCATTTGCCATACTGGCATCTGCCACCGGCGGCCAGCGTCACCGACATTCGGTGCAGAATTGGTGCCGGGGTGCCGGCCGCAGAAGCAATATTGCAACGCTGCTATTCAACAAACAACCAGAGGCCGTCGTATAGTGCTCCATACTCGTCGCTGCTCGGTTCGCGCGAGTCGGCTACTCAGAGTAAGGCACACCTATTTGCAGCACCGGACATTGGCTTCAGGACTGGTGGTGGCTCTCGCCGTCAGACTCAGACGGGGGCGGGATACTGGACATTGGAGGGCGCGCTTGGCAGGCGGCCATGCAAGTGTGAAGCACAGCGGCACGACAAGGCGAGAGAGGATGAAATTGGGGAACGCTGAAGAGAGCTGGGCGAGGAAATGAATTGGAGTGGAGGGTTGAGGTTGGCGAGGCTGCAGCCGCGGCTCGGCGCGCACGTGAGCCGATTGTGCCGGTTCGGAGGATGCCTTATCGATAACACACTTCACCACTCCACAATCCCCACACAGCATTTTCCACATACCCCAGCTTCACGTCAGCCTGCTCTCTCGCAGCAATTCCCCTTCGAGCCTTTCTGAAATGTCGTCCAGCCCATTACGTTCACTATCGTACGTTGTTATATGTCCAAATCGTACGACAGACGTTCACCCCAGGCACGAACATGGGGATGAACAATTGCATTGCCACAAGCCCGCGGCCAACGGGTCCAACCAGCGCCCAGCGCGACATCCCGTGACGGCTTGCTCGTACTGGTTGCCCTAAAGGGTAATTTTGGTGTCAACTCCGTCGAATGCGGCAGATATACGTACACATGACAGGCCAAGACTTGCAATCCGAAGACCAGTCTGGCTGCACTCCTCATGTCTTGTAGTTGTGCATTACCTTGGAAGTGTGCAGGTTGGCGTTGATAGTGTGCTTGTCGCGATGCTTGGTATCACCGACGCAGTCCTCAGGCCATTTCTGCTCGTTGAGCTGCAGACAATCAACTAATAGCCAACAAGCGAGCGGTAACCCTGCAGCAACGAAGGCAGTCAATCTTGGAACGTGAAAACCCGCCAACCATCAACACAGGCTGTCATTGCGGGGTTGAGCCAAAGCATGGCATCCATCACATGTCTTTCAGCCTCGTCTGCCCCTCCTTTGCTACGCCGTCTTATCGATCGCAAAATCATGCCTCGGAGCGCACGCCATCCTCTCCGCGCTGACTCACAACTCGTCCTGCAAACGTAACCCAGAAAACTCGGTTCCATACCAATCACGACGCTCTCAGCACTCCCGGGTAAAGT
The DNA here is from genome assembly GCA_010015725.1 of Amniculicola lignicola CBS 123094. Lineage (NCBI taxonomy): Eukaryota > Fungi > Ascomycota > Dothideomycetes > Pleosporales > Amniculicolaceae > Amniculicola > Amniculicola lignicola. The sequence continues at coordinate 81,024 of ML977578.1, forward strand.
TCCCCTGCTGTGCTGTGCTGTGCTGGCCAGCATGCGCTGGGCATCAAACCTGTGGATACGCCCGGGAACAGGCGAGGAGGTATTCATCTTGCAGGACTTCAGGCCTCTCTGACTAGCCGAACTTGACCAATGCTAAAGAAAGACTGCCATGTGGAAGCCTCAATGCTGTATACTTACGAGCATCTAAGGATTGTAGATACACTTCACGTCGCTTATCGCCTTGGAAGAATGCAAGGCAGGCCACATGAACAGAAAGCCTTCACCCGCTAGTAACCGCCAATCTGCACCCGGTCCTTTTCAAAGTTAGTCCTTGGGATATTCCAACCCGAAATCGGGGGGAACCAGCAAGGAGGAAAATTACCAGAGCCCGTAAACACTGTGGTGTATGCTGATCTTCGCGGAAACTAGCAACCCTAAGTCTGAACCCTGACAGAGTTCTGTCCCGCTCAGATCATGCTACACTTCATACAGTGAGATCTCCTTATTCACCATGAGGGAGGCCTTAACTGGCGGTCCGCGGCAAACACCGCTGTGATAATTAATGCATCTCGGGCGACACGGTGCAATCGGAAAGTGATAACCTTGGATGCTTCATCAAGGCCCACTGTAGCATGCGTACGACGGCCTCAGGCTTCCTGTCTACGCGTCGGCACAGGTGGCCATCAATCAACCCACTGTTCAGTCCAAAGTGATCCAGTACGCCCGCGTGGAGCCGGTGACCTTCTCGATATCGCAATACCTACAGCGCTTCGTGTTCGGAAAAGCGGCTCAGTGTGCGTTTACTAAGCTCTGTGTCCCTGTTTTCAGATAGCGGAATAAAGAAAGTAATCTACGGGGATTTTGCCCCAGATCTCGGAGCCGGGTAAGGGTCCCCTCTGGAGCGATGCGATGAGCTCGTTCTGCTCTCGTTGTCGATGACTGTCGACGCACCAGCCATGCTGCTGTCCTTGCCTCCTCGGGGCCGCGGCGGAGAGAATACTCCGAGTTGAGCCTCACGCTCACCGCTGCGGTGATAATGTGTCTTGCGCGTGTACATACTTCTCATAGACAAAACACCGCGGAAATATCTCAAACGACGTCATACATCACGCAGTTTGCGCATAGACCATCTCGCTTGTCTCACAGACCATCTCAACAACACACTGACCACTATCACCATGTCGTCCCAACGTCATCTCCAACACGTCGCACAACTTCTTCCAAAATCTTCTTCTAGAACGTCTTGGCTGCACAGCGCTCAGGAGAGCCATGCAGATCAGGGTCCAAAACACGACTTTAGTCTTTCAGGGACCTCGTCAAATTGCTAAGTCATCAGATCTCCCGTAGGGGAGAGCTTTTACTCTATTCCTCCTAGCGCATCTCCCCGGATATCGCTCACTCCTTAAGCTCACTGCAGTCGTATGTTTTAGGCACGATTGCATTCTACATTGCCGGTAGGAGCCGAAACAACTGGGGAGACATCACGGTGTGGACACGTGACAGCGACGACATACCCAGGGATGCGTATATTCAAAGGCCATGGGGATCTGGATGTCGGGGAATTTGGGACTAAGCACACGATAATGAATACTGAGAGTGTGTGCTAAGATATAGTTCGAAGGTTAAGACGTCCTCCACCAATCTCAAAGGCTTCAACAACGGAATGGCCTTAGAAACTCTGGTCGAAATACCTACTGTAACTACCAAGCTCCACACTGGACTTTTGCCCTCCCCTTAGTTTGTATTGAGAGAAGGCTTCATAGTCCGACTTTGCAGGTCAAGCTGTTTTACTGCACTCTACTGACCAAGGTGCAGGGGCAAAGGACGAAGTATCACGACCCGTGTAGTAGCATTGGTTGGACGTGCTTTCCACGGCGAGATTTCGAACAATCTCGTGAAGATCATCCAGTCTATTGCGAGTTGAGAACCTTTCAACGGCTCCCTCAGCTCCGTGCTGGCAGTGTCAAGTTCGACTGCACCACGGCAAGCGCAGATTCTCTTCAACGTTCATTCTCCACCCACATCACCCAGCATATACATATGCAGAGACTATATGAAACCGGTCTGCAAGCATTTCGAACTGCTTCCTCTCTACTGACTCTTTCTCTTTTCTCTCTCGTGTGCAGCACGCAGGCGTTCTAGACTTCAACCTTAAGCTACTCTCTCCGGCGGAAACCTCACTAAACACTTAATTACTAGAGTCAATGTTGTGAAGTAGTACCACCCTACTTGTTAGAGATTGTAATCTATCTTTTTTCCCTGTATATAAGTTTGTACAAGTTGTTAACTTTCTGGTGTTAAGGTCTACAAAGGTTGTCTCCTAATCTAGTAATTAGGAACTAGCAGCATCAATTATAGGCTTCTTCCTAGACTCACGATGCATAAGCATAAGTGATTAATAGACAGGGCTTAATTTGCCAATCTATAGCAATACATTTAAAACCAGGTATAAGAACTTTCCATCGAATGAGTTACTGGGATCCTGCCCCTGAGGTGGTGGATAAACAGATACAGTACAGCAGGAAATGAAAACTGAAAATAGGGGGGCAATCTAGTGTAAGTTCAAAAAGAAAACCCCCCGATGTGGTACTACAAAAGAGATGGGGGAAATGGAAAGGGAAAAGGAAAAGGAGACACGCCAGTAGTCTTACAGTCTATAACATGCAAAGGAATACTGAACAAGAAGAAGATAGAGTAGTCCATCAGGTATAGGTCACGGTTCCAACCGAACAGAAGTCGAGGGCAAGGTATATCGAGAGATATGTCCAGGGTATTTGCGAAGGTGGATCAATCTCCAAACTGCTGTGCCTCTTGGGTCTGGAACTCATGTGCGTTTTGTATACCCCGAGCCAGAAGTTCCGATATCTCGATGGGGCGGTAACGACCTGCTTTCCCGTGGTGAGCCGCCCACTCGTCGCCATAGAGGAGGCAATCAAGATGTGGATCCTCCCTCGGGTAAATGACTAGTGCATGAGGCCTCATTTTTAGTTTGGTGAAAAAGGTCCCTGTGAAGAACGATGAGGCACCCCCATCCCTTTTGTCTATGCATTTTTGGCATGGCTGTTCCAGCGTTACTGTGACTCCTGTAGGCGCTTCCCTCGTTGTCCCTCTTAGGCAAACATCAACATCAGGGAATTTGAGGAAGTAGGACCCGATTGAGGGTCTTTGCCTCACGGGCATTTGCCTGGTGAAACAGCTCTCCAGCTTCCCCGTTGTGAGAAACCAATGGTACGCATATGGACAAATGCGATAAAACCTCTCTGTTCTACGGCGGATCTTGTCCTCGTAATCGGTCTCAAATATGGGAGAGATCTGAACTGCGAAGTGGTCTTTCGCAGTTGCCTTGTGCATTCCGTTCTCATCCCGTAGTATGTGGCTTATACATTCCTCTCCCGTAAAGACTGTCGGAGCGCAAAGACAGACGGGTTGCCACTTATGACCCTTTTTTCCATGGCGGTCCGGAATTTGGTCGATGAAATCCCAGTTGATAAAATGGCCCATCCAGGTCATTTGCGGCGCTGCTTCCAAGAACTGTGAGGCAACTGGGAGTCGATTCAATCTCAGTCCTGAACGAGAACTCAAACGATTCACTTCGCTCTTCTGAGGCTCCTTTGCGTCTTTACCATCCCCTTCCGGGCTAACATTTTGTGCTTTTATCAACTGGCTCCATAGAGGGTGCATTCGATCCCTACAAGCTCCAACCTCGGGGGCTTGGTCAGGGTCCACGAAGGGAGCGTTTGCAGGACCGGCATTCGCGGGACCAGCAATTGCGGCCATTGTGGTCGATCAGCGAATGATGTCGGTGTTTGGTATTGTAACGTTGCAGCAGTCTTCTAAAGCCTGGCCTGGAGGCTCGATTGCGGAAATCTTCGAGAATCAGAAGTAGTGTAGTCGAGTGATCGAAAGCTCAGATCAGATCTGGATGTATGATGGTGATGACAGGGAACTTTCCTAGTATCCGAATGGCGTGAGAAGCGTGAGCAGAGATTCGAAATCTTAGAATTGGATTGTATGGTTGATGAGAATAGGTGAATGATGCTATGGAGGAAGGAAAAAGAAGCCAAAAAAGTCTTATCCTTATATACCCCCTAGGGGAGCAGTGACTCGAAGCGTTGACTATTAAGCCGTAAACTCAGAGGTTTTAGGTGTCATTCCATAGACAGTCTACATTAAATAAACCCGCTTTTGAGAGATGGGTGTTTTGACAGCTATCGTGGTGACGGTGCTAGCAAGGGCGTCAAGCATTCTTTGCCATGCGACTACAAGAACCTCTGCCGAATCTTTCCCTTTTCTCTCTCATTTGCAGCGGGCAGGCGTTCTAGACTTCAAATTTAAACTGTTCTCTCCAGCGAAAATCTCGCTAAACGCCTACTTAGTAGGAACCACATCGCAAAGTAGTCCTGTCCCCCTTATCAGAAACTATAATCTACAATTTTCCCTATATGCAAGCCTATACAAGGCGCAGAATGTCTGGTGGCAAGATTAAAAGCCCGTCTCCTGATATGTTATTTCCGGAACTAGTAGCTTCAATTGTTGGCCTCTTGCTTCACTCACGGCGCAAGACATAAGTGATTGATAGAGAGGGCTTGATATGCTAATCTATAGAATTTACATGTTTACATACTAGCTATAACAATCCCCAGAATGAACGATCGGGCGCCTGCCCCTAACGTGGTCTCTAAACAAGGCTCCAGAAAACACAAAACCACACAATGCATAAAATAAAATACAAATCCAATCAGTCTGCCTGGGTGAAAAAAGGTATGCAAACAAGGGAGAAGGTGCAGGTGAAAAAATGGAAACAGGATTTCAGTCTGGGGTACAATCGAAAACCTTGTGTGGGGAATGGGAGAGAGATTCGGTATGTCGAGAATGTGTCTCCTGCGAACATCCACGAGGGATAGGGATACTCAGTCCAAACGAAGATGGCGATGGATGAAGTCAATACATCGGCCACCTTTGCGAATCATAAAACCATTTTATGTGGAGGTATGCGTCCATTTTCGCTAATGCTTCGTCACTCTGATATGGATTACCCACGGCGGGTGCATCGGCATAGAATCCATTCGCGAGATGCCAGCCAATAGGCTCAAAGTCGGTAATGACCATCCGGTTGCATGACTGGCCACAGAGAATAGGACCGCAATTGAAGATCCACTTGACCTCTTTCAGTGAGGGGCCTGGTCGGCATCGATACTCGTCCTTTGCATGACCACCGTCGCCATCATTCACCCCTCCAACTGGTCGTTGGCCGGGCTCTAGGTGGTGTGCTCGTTTATTCTCATTGAACAAATTTCGGTGAATCGCTGCCTGCGCTATTGTCCAACGGCCCTGGGTCATCAAATAATGATGAACGATGGTGGGGTTCTTGGTCAAGACAAATTTATCAACGCATTTCTCCAGATATTCCATTGTGAGGCGGTCCCTTTCTACGTTGAGTGCATTTTCGTGTTGGTCGTGGTCCGGAGTCCGCTCTCCCGTTTCGGCTGTCGGGAGCTGATCGATTGCACCTTGGAGTTCAATGAGTGCAGTCTTGAAAGTATTAAAGCGGGTGTTGTTTGCACTACTCAGGGCCGACGAGCCACTGCTTCCAATTATCCGGTTCCGGTCGGTCTTTGGCATTTTTGGGAAGAGAAAATGCTGCCGATGGAAAATGCTTTGTCGAGGGATGTCAGTAATGTGTGGAGTGTGCGTAATGGTTGAATAGAATTATGAACTTGAAGATGGATGAGGCTCAGAAAGTTGGTAACAAATGTATTGTGGCGGAAGGAGGATGTGCTGGAGATATTGTGGAGGAGGAAAGAAGAAGCCGAAAAGATCTTACCCTTATATATCCCCCCATGGGGGGGCACTGACTCGAAGCGTTGACCATCACGCCGTAGAATCAGAGGTTTTGGGCATCATGGCGGAGACAACCTACGGTACGTGAGCCCACTGTTAGGAGATGAGTGTTTCGTGGTGACGATGCCAGCAAGGGCGTCGAGCGTCCTTTGCCATGCGGCTGCACGAGCCTCTGGGCGCAAAGACTCGGAATTGGAATGACAGAGTAGCGTACATGGTCCACAGGCAACCGTAGCGCTTCTGTTGGACATCTCACGGCTCTCAATTCCGAGTCAATGGGAGTCAAGGCACTGTTGGGTCGACGATTAAGATTGGCAAGTGCCTCACATATCACTCATAATCAGAAGGGAGTCAGACTTTCAAGTCAACAGCACAGATAGCATTGTCCATCCTCGCAGTGGGCAGTTGGGGTTCGAGTGAGGGTTTCACCTCTTGTGAGACACATATGGGCACTCACCACCGTCATGTAAGCCCATGATACGTAAAAGACACGAAAATGCCCATCCTTTTTCTATAACCTGTTTTCGGACATATTATTAGATGCGTCTCCCTGAAGCATTCTCGCCTCCAGTTAGATGCATCTGTCACCGGGTTGTTCGCCTATGATACGTGAGAGGACATGATAAAGCTCAACCTTTTTCCATGACCCAACCCTATATATCAGTCAGAGGTGTCAACTGTACGTGCTTCCTACCGAAACAGTTTCACCTCCCGTGGGATATATCCACCACTAGTTTGTGAGTCTATGGTATGTGAAAAGACATGATTGCGCTCATCCCTTTTTCAGAACCCACCTATAGATATACTGTTGGAGGTGAGCAGTATGTACGTCCCACCACATCTATGAAATCCCGGCAGGAAACAAAGAGGTCACTTAGCACTGGAATGCGAGCCTATGATACATGGAAAGACACCATAGTGCTCATACTTTTTCTATGTCCCAAAACCAGGGATCATGTTAGCCAACGCAACCTTCACCTCCAGTGAAAACCCGAAGAGGACATCCATCACTGGGAAGTAAGCTCATAATACGTGAAAGGACTGGATACTGCTCATTTTTCTTTCTATAACTGAATTTTGGGCATATCTATCGAGGTTATGAGTCCACATGCACACTACCACAACTTTCACCACTGCCAGGGCACATTGAGAGCATCAATCACCAGAATCTAAGCTCATGATATGTGGAAAGACATGATATCACTCATCATTTCTCCCATACCTCAATATTGGATTCTCTCTCAGAAACGAAAATTGTGCACAGTTTCTGAGAATGGAGCGGGTGAAAGAGCAGAAACCTCTATTCACCGTGCTAAGGGCGCTAAACTACTCTAGGATTACTCCACGAAGACCTCCCCAAACTACACTACTACAACATCGTAGGTGACAAAGGCTCTCGCAGTATAGTAAACTCTAGATCTATGTTTATACAGCCTTCCTATGACCTTCTATTTCTATCTAAATTTCAGGAGTAGAACAATAAAGAGGTTAGAGGAGAGGTTTAGTGAGTAGTAATGGATGCATTTTATACTATATACTTAGATGCAGACATTGGCAAAAGGATTTAAATAGCTCTGCCTAAAGTCATATCCTGAGTTCGTTGGACGGCGAGGGGAATGTAGACCAAAGAACCGCAGATTAGTCATCTAGCGCGGCTGATGGCTGAAACACCTCTTTCGTCGTCCACTCATCATCTCCCCCCCACGACGCAAGAGGACAGTGGTGTCGTCTATCACACTCTACTATAGTCTACCACCATTTGCTATCTCAATCAAATTTCACGTGGTCTGCTATTTCCAGGAAAAGGGCGCTGAGGCCAATGCTTGCTGGGTTTTGGAATTCCCAACTCGCTCTACCCCTGACACGCCTAAATTGACACTCTCAAGCACGTGGCACATGTCGAATTACATATTGGAGATGATGAAGGTGTTGAAAATGTGTAGACGGATGTCACACTTTTTGCGGTTATCTCACATCAGACAATGCCTCTCACAATCGAACTCGTATATACAGACTCACGTCAATATACACCGCGAGCTAAGCCTTCCTGACCTCTTGTTAGGGTGGGCATCATTGCATAACGCTATCGAAATGTTTAATTTCACAGCATCAGGAGATACCTAATCCGCCTCGCTTTCTCACCTGGGCGGTCTACGACCGACTTAACAGCCCTCAGCTATCGCAGGACTTTCAGGAGGTGGCAGAGGTTTTCGCGTCCCTCTACTTAGGCAAATATCGCAAGCCGTTCTCGACCACCGTTACACAGACCGAACCAACCGAATCCAGGAACCGGATGCACGAGAATATTTTGACACGCATGGCCAAGGAGCTTCCCCAGGTTTCGCGTTTCCTTGATTGGAGTGCCCGGAGCCTAACAGGGCTGCCCCGCAAAATGCACGCACGTTCGAGTGCATTGGAGTGCTGGTGGCGTGTCGATAAATATTTCCCGCGGACAGGCGAAAATGAGAACGAGGACTGGCCGGTGGTTGATCAGTTTACCCCGGGATGCAGTTATTAAGCCGGCCAGATATGGACAACTATCATTATTCGTGTTCTGGATTCGTCCCGCGAAAACCGTTTCTCGCAACATTGAACACTGCGAATTCCAGTTTGAAGTCATCATGCAGTGATTACGGAGCGTTCACTATGAACAATTTGAAAGAAGCTTTAGGAGGCCCACCATCATCTATCAGTCCCGTTGTTTTGCGTGGCACGTTACCATTTTCTTCGCGGGTAGAGGTGTCCGGCTATATACGATCCCTGCGCACTTCATCTATCCCCATCCATAGCGGCGACCTCACCCGCCGGACCGACAGTAAATCCGAGACAACCCTTGGGACACAACCCCTTTCCATTGGTTAGTACGGTTTTAATCTCTTCCGTCCCGTGCTTGTTTTCGCCCGGTCCAGTTCAGTCACACAAACTCCAGGTTCCGGGGCCACGGGGGAAGTAGATGAATCGGCATGTGAACCGAGTCGTGCATGAGTATAGTTTGTGACGTTGCTCAATGGAGGGCTATAGAAGAGGGCATTAATATCTGGGGATATCACGGGGGCGTGTAATGAAGGGGAAGTGGGTGTGTATATCAAGGTGATCCCCAAGGTTTGCGATCTTGGTTCTTCATTCTGTTCATCCACAGCCCTTTGATTGTCTTCGCTATATTCCTACACTTCATTGTTGCTTAGGAACGATCGACAATACCTACATCAGACAATATGAAGCTCTACACAGCATTGGCAGCAGCCTCATCCTTACTGGCGACAGTGAGCGCACATGGTGGCGTTGGAACATACACCATCGGCAGCACGGTCTATCAAGGGTATGCCTCTTCTCCGCGAAATCCTCTCAGAACACCTTACTAACCACTTTAATCAGATGGTCACCTTACAATTCTGCATCCGGACAGAAGTCCATTCAACGCCAATATAGCACATTTGACCCTCTCCTTACGGCTGATCTCAGTGTGAGTAGTCCACTGCCGAGGGCGAAACTCTTGCTGACCTATTTCAAAGAAAGCAGTCATTCGCTGCAACAACCCCGGTGTCACAGGCACTGGTCTCTCCGCCACTGTAGCTGCAGGTGCGACCATCAAGACACACTGGGTTCAATGGACACATCGACCAGCGTCTGTCATGGTCTACATGGCCAAGTGCCCTGCCGGTGGCTGCAATAGCTGGGATGGTGCCGGCAAGGCATGGTTCAAGATTGCCCAGACTGGGCTTGTTTCCGGAACGCAGAACTCTGGGAAATGGGCGGGTGATACCATCCTGGACACCCTAGACTGGACGATTACCGTTCCCAAGGATCTCGTCGCCGGAGAGTATCTTATCAGGCATGAGTTGTTGGCGGTGCATCAAGCCAACAATCCGCAGTGTAAGCCTCCTCCTCCTCCTCTTCCCAGGTTCTCGGAATAAGAAGAATGGAACACTGACGAAGACAACAGTCTACCCTGAATGCGCTCAACTCATTGTGACCGGCTCTGGAACCTCATCTCCACCCGCTTCGTTCCTTGTCTCTTTCCCCGGCGCCTACTCCGCCAGCGAACCCGGCATCGCCTTCAACATCGATTCCGAAGCAGCCAAGGTCGCTACCACATATCCCATTCCCGGCCCCGCTGTCTGGGACGGCTCATCCTCCGGTCCCACCAACCCCGACCCAGTACCTACTACTACTACACTGTCTACGGCTGTCACACCACCAGCTACATCCGCCACTCCAGTGCCATCTTCAACGCCTGTTACGCCTCCCTGTGAAGTCGCGAAGTATGCACAATGTGGGGGTAAGAATTATAGCGGATGCAAGGTTTGTGCTAGCGGAAGCACATGTAAGGCTAATGGGGATTTCTATTCGCAATGTTTGTAAAGAGTTAAGTGTGGTATTGACATAAAATAACGTCTGTGATGGGGATTGGTTTTCATGCATTGGGAAAGTTTGCTCGGTTGGGCATGCATTTGTATATCATTCGTATAATTCTTTTTATTGCATGAGAATATATTTATATTCTTCCTTCATTCACAGTCCACAAGAAACGCGGCGTTTGATTGTTGTCGCAAATTCCAGGTTCTCTGCCGTTGTCCAGTTAGTATAGCGGAACGGCGACCCACCTCACAGATCGGCGACCCGACGTAAACCTCAGGCGACAAAACACACGACTTTCAGAATCCTTCTATAGGAATCCGCCTCGCCGTCAAGCCACACCTACTCCACAGCCATACATTCTCTTAAAATTTCTCGTGATCTTCCTTGGCGGCCCCGAGGATCCAAGCCTGCGCCTCATCTTCGACGCTTGGCATGCGAGGCTGTGAAGGGGCAACGTAAGAGTCTGAACCCCAGCCAACGGTGACAAGCCCATCATATGGAGACCGAATGCGAGAACCGACTGATCGTAAATCTACGCGAGACCATCCATCAACGGTGCCTGGATTTAGCGTGTTTTGTCGAAGTCGTGAAGGTTTCTTGGGGAGGCGCTGTGATCGCAATTGGTTGGGCTGTGCAGGTCGCGAGTTGGCTTCCGACAATGGATCGTCCTTGAAGGTGGGCTAGGGTGTGAAGCGTATATATGGTGGGTAGTTCTTGTGGATTAAGAACATCATCATAGCGTTTGCGTCAATCGATTCAACTTTGTCCACAACACCAACACTACCCCCTCAGGCGTTCACCCAGTCTCTTCAGATTCCACAGTACAGAAATCAAAACCATGGGCTTTCTCACACCTTTCTTTCATCCCACCGACAGCCGCTGGCAAGGCCCTCAAAAAGCTCTCCTCTGGCTGAGCCTCGTCAAATCCATCATCCTAATCGCATTCATCGTCCTCGCAATCGTCGAGATCAGGCTTTGGGACAAGTGGTCAGGTCAAGAATATGACGATCTTGAGTACTATGGGTACGTCTGCTTCCTCCCAGTCCTTTACCATGACCAGGTCTAACATAGAAACAGCGACAGTTTTTTCCTCCGCTTCGGCGTATCTACCTTCCCCGAACTCGTCTACACCATCTACAGTCTCTGGGCGATCTCTGCCTCGAAGTTCCATCCCGTGACAGCCATATCCTGCTCAACCATAATGTTCTGTCTTTGGACTTCTGGAGCATTTCTCATGATTTTTCTTGCCATGTCGAGCGAGCTGATGTATGAGATGAATTATGCGTGGGAGAGGCTATGCTATGGGGAGGGAGGACTGATGTTGGCGATTGCTGCGTTGTATATTGCGATGATGGTGTTCAGTGGGATTGCGGTGCATAGGTGGAGGGCGGAGAAGAGAAAGGAGACGTATGGGTTGGCAAGGATGGGGAGTGATGCTAGTGAAAGAGCATAGGGAATTATGGTAACAAGAAGGATCTGGTGTAATGGTGATAGTAATGGCAAAGATATCAATGGCGAGGTAATGATATGATGGTTATGCCCATCGAAAACCAATAGTAATATCTAATATCCGTAATGAATAGACACAAAGTATAAGATATGTCTCCCGTCTTGCAAGTATCTCGTTAGTTCTTTTCATTAATCTGCATGAAAAGCATCGATACAGCTGCGTACGCCGCAGTTGCTGCAACAACCTCGAATGGTCTGTTGGCACGGGCGATTAACGTCGCCAAGATAAAAACCACGAGAAACACTGTGATGGTCGCCAGTCGTTTCTTTCTGCTTGGAATAACCTCTGGTTACTAATTTGGACCCAGTAGCATGGCCAGTCCTCCAAGAACAATGTTTAGGCTCGTGAATCTCTCAAACCTCCATTACCAGAGTACGTCGTGGTTTCAGAATCCAAATGCTTGCCCTCAATGTGCTTCGCTCGGAGCAGCCTCAACACACGCAGTAATGAACAAGGATTCAGTGCACAAGAGCAAAGTTTGGCTCTTTAGGGAAGGCGCGAATCAATCCGTGTGATCAGATACTTTTCTCCGGATACCACTGTTGGCTCTAGACATATCTCATACCGTATTTATAACCTACCAGCAGGGCTTCGAAAGGATACTCCCAAGTCCTTATAGCAGCCAAAAGATTCCCGAACCCATGCACCCAATGCAAAGATAACATGACGAACAACCCATGCAAAGTTCCCCTTCTCCCTTATCGACCTACGTTTCCAACCTGTTTCACGTTATTGCCCCATATCTATCAACCATTAGAAACACTTTGAAAGGATCGTTTAAGTGTAAAATTCGCTGCAATGCATGCGCATGAGCACTGAGTGTCTGAAGCTGTATATCAAATAGCTAAGTCCTGTGGAATCCGAAAACTCAGAGGAAAGTTTCTTGACATATTCTTGACGTCAAATCTATTCCAAGCTTTCGCCAATTTTGTCCACATTGCCAAAAATTACAAGACAGAAACCGCAATTTACAGTCTTCCTCCTCTTCACTCTCCTAAAATACATCTAGCAAGTTCCCAATAGCAATCCTCTAAAACGAGACTAAGAACGCCGTAATGTTCTTGTCGAGACCCTGAGCCACAACATCAATTCTCCCCAGACTTTGAACACTACCTTCAAAACAACCAAGGGTCTAACATAAACACCGACATGGCCAGAATGGACTTAAAGCCCCTTCGGACACTGGACTTGGATAAACTTCAATACCGCGGTTACATGCTTTCCTCGAGCAGGAGAAGGTGATTTTTTTTTGCTTTCCCACCTGGAAATTCCTGCGTGTCTAAAATCCCAGGGATAGGGTTCCATGTTCGAACTCCCTCCCTCTAGAAATTGGACACCGACCCTCTAATAGAACACTCAAGGGGATCACAAGCAACCTATTTGAACTGCCGACCTCGACACATCAGCCACCCTTCTTTAAGTAAATAAAAACCACCAAGCCCGCGTTGACTTCGGAACCGTTCTTCCTTCGACCGTTCATACCTGATGCCCTCTCGACTCCCGGAGTACTTTAAACCAACTTCAACCCAGGATTTCTTACGTCTCAAGACAACCTTGTACTAAAATCTGGCGTCTGGAGGACTCGTGTACACTTCTGAGTCTCCTAGCGTGCGAATTTGACATTATAACATCTGTTTTTCTTCTTTCTTCTCCCTCCTCTCCCTCTTTTGACAACTGAAAACCATATGATGGATCTTGATGGGCGTGAACAGTGCCGACTGAAACCTCAACTAACCTTTCAAGCGGAACATGTTTCCTCCATGCTGTGGCAATAAGTACAAAGCCAGGCAACTCCTCACCTTACTTTGAAATACACTAAAAGCCCATTGGATCAGATGTAAAATTCTCTAAAACAAGCTTTTGTCGTCAGTCATGTCTGTCCTCCGTCCTGAAAAACATCGAGATGCTCTAGCATGCTAATCCTTTCCATCACTTCAATTCGTACACAAGAGTACACATTACCTCTGGCGCTTTATATTCCTTTCGCCATTCCCATAACAATCGACCGAAAGACAAAGACGATAATGGATCGTTTATATGTGTCTCTTTGCCCCTCGTCACCAAAACGGCAACTAGTAAAACACCATGGAGCGAGACTGTGGACGAATCCATCGAAATGGCTCGTGTGCGGCTTTTCCCGGAAGGAACGCCAGGTGGTGGAATGTCTCTGGGGAGTGCCATAATTTCTCATTGAACACCTGTATGAGTTGTGCAAACATCTGAGTGTGAAGGCGTACGTAACTAAAGCTACGTAGCCATTATCAGAAACCAAAACGAAGTATAACGACCAAGGCATTATGCCAGAGCCCTCGCAGTGTTCGTGCCCATACCAATCCACAACTTCCAGGACTTTCCAACCTCCGCTGTCTTCTTCAACTCCTCAAAGACTAAACTAAAAACGCTTACAACTAACAAGCATGTCCCACTTCCTCTCCTCCATTCTTTCAACAACTTCTTCATCTATTTCAATACGTACTCACCCTTCTGTCTCTGCTCCCTGACTCCCTGAATCTCGAACCAAGAAGAAACAAGAATCATATGTTTGTTTCTCCTCCTCTTCCTCTCCCATCCCACTCCAAAACTCACGCGCATCGATCAACATGTGCTTGGCCTTCTTCTTCCCTTTCCCTTCTATCCAACCCTCCATCATCAAAGATTCAATACAACTTCCAAACTGCCACTCACCGACCCAACCTGCCCCAATTCAACCCTAAAAAAAGGCTCAGCTCCTGCGGCAATGTGCCTTCTTGAGCCCCCTAGGCCAAAAAGATGTATTTATCCTGTCCTCCATTCAAGCAATACATACCCAACCAAAAGAGAAGGACAGGCAAGGCATGTTTTCTCCGTCTCTCAGTCTCTGCTAGTGTTGAAACTTACTTGTCTCTCCTCCTAGTAAACCCCACCTCAGAAAGACGTCTCCAGAGCCTTTTACGACAACCAGATGGAACCCAATCCCTGTACATGACCTCCTCCCCTCCACCCACACCCACAACAACAACTCCCCACTTCCAAACTCCCAAACATGCTCAGCCAACCTTCTATGGTGCTGCTTCCTACTTCCATTAGACCAAAACTGGCAGACCTTCGCGTTCATGTCCCATGCACGAAAGTTAAATTATCATTTACACTCTCAAGCAGGGAAAGAAACTGTATCTAGCTCTGCGCTGCGCTTCGTGGTTTTGGTCCAACATATCATACAATAGTAGCTATATTCTCCGCAATCCTCTCAAACAGATCAGCAACATCACTAGGACTCTCCGTTGCTGGTTTGGGTGCAAAAGAGCAGACCTTCGCAGTTATGTTCCCGTGGTTCGGAATTATATTATCAATAAATTTCTCAAGTGGGTCGAGGAAATTACTATGACTTTGCGCTGCTTTGTGGTTGTGGACTGGATGTGAAATGTTATGATCTAATGAGTGGGAGTTGTGCTGTGGGCGAGAAAGGAATTGGACATGCGGAATGGAGAGATTGGTGGGGGTGTTGTTGGCGGGCAGTGGTTAGTGGGAAGTGGGAAGTAGTGATGCGTGTCACCGCCATTCCAGTTCCGTCGATTGGGATGAATACATCTGAGGATAAACTTATGGATTGAGAATCAGGGACGATATTGTGGGATCACGAGGGAGGGGAACAACCTCCACCTCAAAGAAAGACAAACGAGACTTCGAAAGAAGGACTATCAAAGCTCAGTTCGAAAAGGAAACACCAGGAACAATTCATAAGAGAGTAAGGATTGGATTTTCCATCCGGCAAAGAAAAATAGAGAATTGTTGAGAAGGATAATCATAGGAGTAGTAACTGTAGGAAGAATCACCATCCAAACCCCTCGCAGCCCATCCTCAGTCTATCCCAGGCATCCCACCCACATTCTACCCCTACCGCCGGACTTTTGATGGCCATACCATACCGCCTTGTCAGATCTACCCACTAAATCCCCACCTCCATCGCAAAAACCAGGCAACAAGCCCCATGTACCAGAACCGCAAACCCATCCACTGAGATTCTTCCCACTCCACCCGTCTGCCCAGATTTCCTCATTGCCGGCATAACACCTGCACCCACACCCGTACCCGTAGCCGAACTCGCATCCGAACCTACCTAACAATTCGTACCGCCTACAACCCGTCAGCCACATACTTAACTCTACATTAGGAGCATGTCGGCGTGCTACAGATCCTGCGGACATTCTCCGGCTCAAAGGTATCGGGGCCGCCGAAGCAAGACTGTGTGCCGTCGGGGCGGGCGGTGCAGTCAAGGTTTTCCATCTTGTGGTGGGTCGAGGAGAGCCATTCTTGTCTGCGTTGGGGGGTTAGTATATTTATAAAGACGTGGATAGACAAGAACGGGTGCGGCAGGTGAAAGTGAGGGACGCAGATGGAATGGAAAGAAGAGGAAAAGGTTGGAAAAGGGAGAGGAAAGAAGTGGGAAGAAAAGGAAAGAGGAGAAGCAAAGATACATACCCCTCACACCTCCAATCATGTATAATCTGCAAATCGCCCGTCTCCTGACCCACCCGTCCCCTGATATTAAACATCAAATTGCCCCTGCCCGTCGAGCACTCTCCTTCCATCGGCAACGTCTCTGTCTCAGACACGACTTCGCACTTCGAGCCCTCCTGCGCCGGATCCGTGATGATACCGATGGACGTATTGCGGAACTCGCTCTTGAAGACGAAGAGGAGACGAGCGGGCCCGTCGACCTTGGAGTCGTAGAGGTAGTTGGAGATGGTGTAGGAGAGGGGGGCGCAGGGTTGGGATTGTTGGCGAGCCGTGACTCCCGTGGCTCCCGTAACGGGGGTGGAGAGGGTAGGGGTGAGGAGGAGGGTGAAGGCGGTGAGGGGGGCAAGGAAGTGCATGTTGGTGGTTTGGAGGAGTTGAGGGTAGACGTTTGGTGGCCGTTGGTAGTCGGTGGAAGGTGAAGCGTGTGGGATACGAGTATTAAATGGGTGTCTCGATTTGGTGAGTAGTTGAAGATGGGAAGAATGAAGGTCAGTCGATCAGATCTAGCCGCAGTGCCGGACAGAGAGACAGACAGACAAAGCAAAGAAGAAAGAAGTAAGAAACATTCTACTCGGAAAGGAGTGTTTATATACCCACCTACCCTAAGCATATGACGCAGGAACCATCCACTAGACCGCACTTGCATCCACCGCTCTGCGAACCCTCTCTCCTTCCCGCTCACCGCCGCATAGCTCCCCAAACAAACGAAATCTCCGCCCCACAAACCATCTCCTATCTAATCGACTGACGCCGCAGAAATTCAGCGTTGGTGGCTCGTGCAACCCAGCATGTTACCCTTTCATGTAAGCTGACCAAGAGGCAACGACGACCGTCTAGCCAATAGGCGTATCGAATTCTACTATTCCTTATAGATGTGAATGAAACATTGAAGAGCAATTCTAACATGGATGGCTGAGAAGTGTAGTTTGTCTGGTGTGATCTTCTGGGAACGGAGTCGGGCCTGTCTGTTGCGTGTTCGTGTGATCTAGGGTCGTATTGAAAGCGTGGAGACCCATGACCGCCGCTAATATACCAATAGTCCTTTGGTCTACTTGCACTGTTTGTAGAATCCAAGGTTATTAAACCGTCTTGCGGTTACCGGTTGCTCCGAGATCGGGACCTGCTTCGAGCCAAAAGGGTAAATCGGACATGTATGTACACCTGCATACATGCACGGCGTGTGACTCCCCAAGGCATTCGCTCCCCTTTTTCATCGACTGTCTATCTAATCTGGCGATCAAATTTAGGTGCAAACAGTCAATACCTATTCGCATATCGCCGGCGAAGAGCGACGGCGCCGGACGTCCCGATGTCACGTTACACATCTCGTTATACTGCGTACGCCGTGCTGGGGGAGAGTATAGTTTCAAGTCTCTAAACCCTGGAAACCTCGTGTTCCGGTGAAAAGGACTTGTGGCCAAGCGTCATGGGTGTCTTACGCCTTTGCCACTTCTGCTCTCTCGGCGTCTTCTCTCTCGACCCAGCTAAAAGAGAGGGAAGAAGCATCCCCATCCTGCTAGGAAGACGACGAAGCACGCATTCCTATCACTAAAGAAAGAACATAGGGGAAAGTTGGTAGGTATAACGGATAGTGTTTCCAAGTCTTGCTGCACCTCGGCCTCACCCCTGCCCTACGGTGGAATTATAGTGATGGAAGTCGAGCGAGACGCAGAACTCTCTGGCCTCTCTCCTTCTCTCCCCTCTTCTGGTCCCAGAACTCCTAGCTCGCGTTCTTACTTTCCTCTCTGCTCTCTCAAAGTCTGCAGTATCCCGTGCTCTTTCAGGGCTGGACAAAATGACAAACAATTATATAATATAATAAAAATTGTGAACAAATCAAATGACATTGTGACAGTGATCGAGGGCAACACGATGATGTAGATGCACAACAACCTGCCCAGGTGGCGTGGTCAGTTTGGCCAAACATGGCTGGTCGTGATCGAAACAGACGGACTGTAAAGAGCTGATGTTCCTTCAAGCAGAAGAGTGGAAGGAGGAGTGAAAGGAACCCTCCTTCTAGAGAAGCATCGGGACCACTCATGTCTAATTGGCCGACTAAGCGAGTCCATGAAGCCGGCCCAGCGCCGGGACGTCATGTTGAAGCCACCTGCAGCATTCAAGCTACAAGCTACAACCACACCATGGACTTGACGCCCGTCTTCAACCAAGTGCTGGTCGCGCATGATTCGCGGCCAGTCGATCCCCACGTCTTCCGTCTGCAAGACCTGGACGAATTCCTGAAAGAGGCATATCGCATTGTAGGCCACGTTACTACTTCTGCTGGTAGGGAAACTGACAGCTGACTGTAAACAGCGAACACACATCGCAGAGCTGCACACTTACCTCCGATCCATACGCCAGAGCTACCTCTCGACAGCCCCTCCACCGCGGCGGAAGCAAGTCACGCGCACGAATAGTTCGAATGCCGTACCCGCCGCAGACAAGGACACGAAGCACCTCAGCGATGCCCAGCGAGCGGAGATTGATGCGCAAGCAAAGCAGCTCCTGCGCGAGCTCAATGCGGCAATCCGTGGTCTTTCGGATGCCGAGCAGTTGCGACAGGACGCCGAGTCGACTGTTGCAGGCAAGAAGCGGGCGCGACGGGGCCTGGGTGGGCTGGGACGGTGGGCAGCGGGCGGCGCAATAACGGCAAAGAGCCCAGAGGAAGAGCTCGCCGAGGCCAAAGCAAACACAATCAAGGTGCATCGGGAGAGCATAATATGGTACCTGCGGAAGCAGCTGGAGGAGTGTGGCCGCTTCCAGAGCTCCATGATGGAGATTCGGATCACGCGCGAGGTCGAGAAGAGCAAGAGCGTGCTGTACAAGGCGAGGAGTACCATGCCCACTCAAGAGGTCCACGCCGCCATGAATGGAGGGCAGAGTCTGGCGCCTGAGTACCGGGGGGACACTTCGCACCAGCCAGACTCCGGGTCGCAGGGCGTTGAACAACAACTCAGTCCCGAACAGCTGCAGCTCTTTGCAGAGGAGAACCAGACTATGCTGAAGCACTACGAGGACACACTAGATCAAGTCCGGTCGGTACCCCTCAATTTTTCTTTTCAAGCATTGCCGTTCCGTAACTAAATGCGTTTCATGCAGCACCGCCGAGAAATCTCTTGTGGAGATCTCGGAGCTCCAAACCACACTCGCGACGAATCTCAGCGTGCAGTCTGCACACATCGACCAGCTAGTGCACGATTCGTACCTAACCGAAGAGAACATAGGCAGCGGGAACAAGGAGCTCAAGAGGGCAACGGAGCGGAAGAGCCTCGCGCAGCTGATATTTTACGGAACAAGCGCCTTCTGCCTCACGCTGGTGCTGTGGGATTTGTTCGTATGACATCTGACAGCACGGCGTCTACTAGGCCGAGCGGGCGGGCCTGTGGGAGGGAGGGGTCAGCAGGCCGTAGATACCGTATCTGGCAATGCGATGACTGGGCATGTGAAAATGCCGCAGCTGGGAAGGCCTCATGAGAATCACCCTTGCGTGACAATTGCAGCCATTGACGGGGTGGAAAGAATTCCAGATCGAAAGACCGGAGGAAAAGAAAAGAAAAAAAACAGGCCATGATCTGCAGGCGCAAAGGCGACGCCTGGCGGGGTGCGAGGGGTTACGTTGACACGCCTTTGGACCGAAATAGCTGTCGACGCCTTGAAGACGACAATGTTGATATTAATCGGCTGCTTGTGAGAGGTTGCTTGTGCGCGTTGACATGACTGTCTCTGCCTCGGCCCGGGCTATCGATAAGAGAAGCGCATCCCGAGGAGCACAGTGCCGTCGGAAATATATAGCTGTGCAGCTGTGCATGAGCAAAAAAACGGCAGTCTGTCTCCTTCTGCGACGCCTCCAAGCTGCGCTCCATTCTTTCTTTTGACCCACTCCCCGCCCAGCCGGCATGCGTTTCGGCTGAGTTGCACTCCGTACACGCGTGTAGTGCCTTGCGGGGGTTGGTAGACGCGGACGGCTTTTGGCGGTGTGCATCGTCACAAAATCGCCGGGGTAGCTGTTGCCATCATGTCACCACCTGCCTTGAAGACCGCTGCCCCCACCATATCCTCTTCTCTCTCTTCCTCACACTCACGCTCCCAAACCACATCCCGCTCCCGTCTTGATCAAGTAGCCTCACACATTGACCCGACCGCGAGAATGGCTTCCACCACTGCTTTCAACGCGGATGTGGTCCCCCAAGCCCCAGAAGATGCCCTCTTTGGCCTGATGGCTGCGTATCGACGGGACACCGACCCCAAGAAGGTGGACCTGGGAATTGGCGCCTACAGGGACAACAACGCAAAGCCGTGGGTTCTGCCCGTGGTCAAGAAGGTATACAGCGTCCAATGGCTGCTGGAGCCCTCACAATCGCTGACTCCGTGGCTCCTGCCCTTTAGGCCGACGAACTGCTCCGCAAAGACCCGGACCTCAACCACGAGTACCTGCCCATTGCGGGGTTGGCAGCCTTCACCTCGGCCTCTCAGAAGCTGATCCTCGGCGACGAGAGCCCGGCCATCCTGGAGAAGCGGGTCCGCACTCCCCCTGCCCCCGCGCTGCCACTGACCCAGACTGACCACGTCGAGACAGGCCACCAGCGTGCAGACCATCTCGGGCACCGGAGCCCTCCACCTGGGCGCCCTCTTCCTCTCCAAGTTCTACCACACCAAGGAGCCGCGCACTGTCTACTTCTCCGACCCGACATGGCCCAACCACTTCCAGGTCTTCTCCAACGTCCATCTCCCCTACAAGACATACCCGTACTTCAAGAAGGAGACAAAGGCCCTCGACTTCGATGGCATGATCAGCACACTGGAGGGCGCCGAGCCGGGCAGCATCATTGTGCTCCACGCCTGCGCGCACAACCCCACAGGCGTCGACCCCACACAGGACCAGTGGAAGAAGATCGCCGACGTCATCAGGGAGAAGAAGCACTTCCCCTTCTTCGACACGGCGTACCAGGGCTTCGCCTCGGGTGACCTGGCCAAGGACGGCTGGGCCATCCGCTACTTTGTCGAGCAGGGCTTCGAGCTCTGCATCGCCCAGAGCTACGCAAAGAACTTTGGCCTCTACGGCGAGCGCGCCGGCTGCTTCCACTTCGTCACCGCCTCCGCCGCGGACGCCGAGTCCACCGTCCAGCGCGTCGCCTCGCAGCTCGCCATCCTCCAGCGCTCTGAGATCTCAAATCCACCTGCCTATGGCGCCCGCATCGCAGCCACGGTCCTCAACGACAAGGAGCTGTTTGCCGACTGGGAAGCCGATCTGAAAACCATGTCGGGCCGCATCATCGACATGCGCAAGGCGCTGCGGAGTAAGCTCGAGGAGCTCGGCACGCCGGGCACGTGGAACCATATCACCGACCAGATTGGCATGTTTAGCTACACGGGCTTGTCGGAGAAGCAGGTACTCAAGTTGAGGGAGGATTCGCATGTTTACATGACGAAGAATGGGCGGATTAGTATGGCGGGGCTGAATACAAATAATGTGGAGTATTTTGCCAAGGCAGTGGATAAGGCGGTTAGGGAGACGGAGTAGGGGGTAGAATTGAGGCGGGAGGGTGGTGGTGGTGGTGGTGTGGAGGCTTTTATGTCAGGGCTGGGCGGGGATGTGTATGAGTGCTTGATGAGGGGAAGGAAAGCATGGAATATGCAACTAACGAATATGGGTTATGATATGACCAATGAACACGGGAACAATGGATGACGGATAAGGGAATCCCAAGGATCCTCACTGGGTACATGTAGCATTATATTTAGATGGAAGCTAGCATAGGGCTGGCGAATGCGAATATACTCTGCTCTCTTCTCTTCTCTCTTCTCTCTTCGCTCTTAGCTCTTCGCTCTTCTCCTGCTGCATATAAAAACTAGAATATCATCGACCATGTTTCCGGGACTCTGAAAGTGGAAATTCTGGCACGATATGTTTGGCTGAAATTACATACAATTGTACAATATCAGCTGTCCAAAAAAGATAGAGACAAAAGTGAAGAGAAGAGTGTGGTCTGAGTACGACTTACTCGAACCTGCAAAAGGAAGGGGCAACCCACGCTGTAGCTGCTCGGGCAAACTCCAGGGGGCCATACGCCAAAGCTCAGAAATGGTTTCTGCTACCTTCCTGGGAGAAAGTGATGGTGTAAAGGGTATATATATGAGAGGAGATATGGCAGTTGTTGTGTGCGGCAAATGAAAGTGGGAATGGGAGTGGGGAGTGGGGAGTGGGGCGGATGGGAGACTGAGAGCGTGAAAGAGGGTGGTGGATGGGCGGGGTGGTATTTCTGTCCTGGGATTTCGACCCTTAAAATTCACATATAGCTAAAATCTATGCCGGAAAATCTTCATGGGGATTCTTTGTTTTGACGCTTGAGGCGTTGGAGAGGGGTCTTATGACCTCCATGTGTCCAAGGTACTGCATGTTTACATGTATGACAAAAGCTAAAGTCCTGTTCATGTGGGATAACGGTCCTTTGTTCTTCGACCTTTGCGGGAGGTGAAATTGCTTCGCTGGCAACCGCATGGAATTCGTCGTTTGCCCTGCAATTTTATCCACAGACTGTTTGAAAAGGCGCCTTGGGGGGTTGGATGGTTGTGCGGGATCATCAGGAGCTATTGGTATCGGTCGAAGGCCGGAAAGAACACTTCAATGATACGATTTCCCTGTCTCGCTGTCTGAATATAAATGACTCAGAACGCTCATACATGTGGATCTGATATTCGGCTTCTCACGCAAGAAAAACCGATGCATGGGTTCGATCATGCTCCTGCGTCATTCCCCGTTATATAGCTCTACACTCCCAGCAATTCTTCCAAAGTAACACCCAGACTCAGCTTCTAATCTTCCCCCGCCGGCTATCAAAAGTCAACAATGATGTCTTTTATGCTTCTGGCTCCTCAGCGCTCAAAACTCAACAATGATGTTTTCCTATACGCCCAGCTCCTCAGCGCCCAAACACTGAAACAAAACATGACTGCGAAATGGGCATGGATGCGTCTTTTTCTGTCTTCCATACCCATAAACAAATGAAAAGAATGCATCTACAGAAGCTCTGCTGTAAACCATCAGAAATCGTAGTTTGAATCACTTCGACGGTTCGGGTATGGAAAAATTGCTCCTCGCGGTCTCGTGAAACGCAATGCCTGCCTATCCATGAGAACGATTATTCAAGACTTCTTCCTCAGGGTTGGGACTTTCTTTCTCTTTATAACTGAGAATGTGCGCTTCAAAACATAGTTAAGAGGGTTGGTGGGAGTGGGACTGACTTGGTTCTGCGGAAGTCAAAAATTGAACAATGATCTCCCTCATGTGGAGTATCGTGTCTCCTGGAAATATTACCTGCTGGTGAGGAGATTTATTGCACTGACTCTGAAATCCATGTTGAAACAAAGGAAACAAATGAAACAAATGAAAATCTATACTCACCGGTTGTGGCTGCCCCGTTCACGCCCAACTTTAATCTAAACGTGCTGTGGCAGGCCCCTTATGGGAGGAGAGCCTTCGCGCCTTGACCAAAGCTAGGAAAGAGCAAATAAGGATCCCATGCGGTGTCTGACTCCTATTCTCAATCTTAAGTATGACTGTGGTGTGAGCGGGGCTTTTATTTACTTGCCAGGATAAGAAAGTGCGATGATCTCAGGATATATGGACCCTTTCTTCTTCTTCTTCTTCTTCTTCTTCTTCTTCTTCTTCTTCTTCTTCCCTAAGCCATGATCTTATTCTATAAAAGAACCATACTATGACGGCGACACTCAACACCCCTAAGCAAATTATCAAACATATTGGATGCAAATTCCATGTGAGAAAATCTTCTGCAATTATTACCCATCCTCCCCCTGAAAAGCTGGCACAAGAAGGTGATGTCCAGCGCCTGCCTTTCTCTCCCAGAAACCCAGCAAAAAAATGACCTCCATCCGAAACACATGGAAAGACATCCCCTCCCCTTACCCTCATACCTTGACCAAAAGGTCTGAACATATTCGCCATGGTCCGTTTCACTATATGTACTCAACTTACATCATCAAAACTACACCTACACCTACTTATGCCCGTCCTTCACTCTCGTCCGTGGATTGCAATAAATTCATCAACCTCCCATTTCATGGCGGGATAATAAATATTTATCTCTTAGCTGGCATGGTGCCCCCTCTTCTCGACTCTTATGCACAAGGAGTAATAAAATCATCATTCTTCAATTTCACGGTGGAGGAATACATGTTTTTATCGGTGATGGCATGTTGCGCCCCCTCCTCGCCTTCTATTTAAGCAAAGCAAATTTCTGTTCTCGCCGGGATGGCAACACTCCAATATTAAACATGGATTGTCTAAAAACGTGGCCTACAAGACTCTATGGGGAGGAATCTCCCTCTTGCCGGTGGAATACAATGAATTGAGCATTCTTTTGTCCCATGGCGGAGTAAAAAAAGCTTACTGTCCACGATAACATGTTGTGCTCCTCCCTCGTCTCCCATGCATAAAAAATGCGTTCCTGTTACGGTGATGAGATGGCATCGATTCAACCTCTTACATCACTGCTTTTAAAATGCAACAACAACATCTGATGGAGCGAAACCTCCATTATGATTTTGAGGAAGATATTATGAGGTGCCCTTTGCAAAAAGAAAATTGCAAATATTTCCAAAAGAGCAGCCCGTAGACGTGTATGAACCAAGATATTTTTTGATCTTAAAAAAATGAAAAGAAAGATCGATTTCAGCATGAGTACTTCACACACGGGCTCCTAAAAAGTACCAAAATGGTTCAACACACCGACGATGGAGTGTCTCTCTTCCCTATTGCTACAATCCAAAATGGTCGAAAGACGACTCCTTGAATGCTTCCCTCTAAGATTCCTAAAAAGTACCAAAAAGGTTCAACACTCTGATTATGGAGGGGCTCTCTTTCTTCATTCATAACGAGAACAAATGAAAACTCGGAATGGTACATGTGGTGATTCTCCGGGCTTGGTCTCGGTGTCCAAAAAGGGTGTGTCTAACAGCTCATTCTGGGTTCTGGCTATGATCAGCAGGTCAAGGCAGAATTTCCAAGCTATGGAACATCCTTGGATAGAAAAAATATGCCTTGCTTCTCTTCATGATTGATCGTGTTCTCCAAGATGCAAGATGGGAAAAAAGCATCTTAATATGACTGCATAGAACTGAGTGCCGGGGGTGCTTAAAATGGATGCGCAGATACACAACCGGTGGCTTGGTCCATTTCTCCAAAATATCCATCACTCTCGTCTCTGATAGGAACAAAAAGCATGGAATATTAAAGTGAGCCGTGCAGCAACGCGTTAATTATCGTATAGAAGGCGGCACGGCTATAAGTTCCTTCTCCAAATGCAATATCCGATGATGCTATGCATCACCAAGAGCTTCACCAACCCCAACAATAAACGATTCCCCAACTACAAGCCCAGAAATCGGTCAGATACGAAGTCAACCTCAAACGTGTTTAACACCAACAGCGATACTTTCCCCGTTCGGCCGGGTCCAGAAGTTCCTTTTGCCTATGTTCCCAAACGGGAGCGTCACAATCCTATATTTAGCGGTCCTTGCTGCGAACCATACAGGGAACACATTACGAGTTACATATAATATATATGTACGTTGCCGGATCCCCCCCACTCCAAGAATCCGTTTTTCTCGAAAGAAAGGCACAAAATGGCCCCGTATCTGCAGCCTGCAAGTGCGATATATAAAAAGATGAAATGCTTAAGTGGACGCGCACCCAATTAGGATGGGGCGGAAGGGTCGTATTTACGCCGTATAGTGGGTTCTAGTTCCATCGCGAAAGTTACTGCAACAGGGTCGTGGATGCTATGTACGGATTACACAGATGGTAAAAGAAGACTATACTGTTCGCCTTGCCGTGCAAAATTCAATAAATAATCTCGCGCCAAATGCGAATAGAAAGGGTCACAATGAATAATGGCTAAAGTGAAAAATGCCGGTCGCCATCCAAGGGCCGTGGACAGCCAGTCAGGAGGGCTCAATCGCCAATGTGGAAGGTTGGTCCATGAGAGTTCGGAGCAGGACGCAATTTGTGGGAAATACGGGCGTGGGAAAGCGGTGCGGTGCGCGAGGGTAGTGGTAGCGCCCTCAATTCTGAGGTTGACGGAAATGAAGGATGTGATGGAAAACGCATCGAATCTTCGCCGTTGTCTTCTAGTGTTCCCAGCGCGGCAAAGATGGGAAGCAGACTTGACCTTGCGATTCATTACCCGCCACCCGCGAGGGAAGAGGCCCCTGCAAACTCTGTTCCGATGCGGACAAGGCACGGAGCGGGATGCCAGATTGGAGGATGTGATGGATATGCCTGGCGGAAATCTATTGAGCGGAGCGGAGCTTGATCGAAGCAAGGCAGGAAAAGATAAAATTGTGAATGATGCGAGAGAAGAGAAGGGCTTCTTCTAGCGTGGCTGATACGGCCCTGTCATTTCGGATGCATCCGGATCTACCACGGGAGAGATCTATTGAAGAGATTGAAGATTGAAGATTGTGGGCGTGGGCGTGGAATTGGTCACGGAGTACCGAAGCATGTCGTCCGGTCCTCGAGACTCCCGGAAGCTCGCTGTGGAGCCTATCGTATTCTTCGGAGCGTTGCCGTATGGGGAAGATTGTTGAATAACGTCTGGTCATCCACTTGCGCGGCATGGTCTGACAGAACTAGACCAAGGAGCGCTATGACAATGTGACAAAAGATACTCCATGGAGGCGTGGTAGAGTGGTACCTCTTGCACCTGCTTGATGCACCCTAGAGCCTAGCAAGATGATGTTTAGTATCGGGCGCCAAGACGATGATGGGGGAGGGTCAGGGTCAGGGTAAAAGGGAAGACCCAACAATATCAGAAGGCCCAATGAAAGTGCGGATTGCATAGACGGCGACGTCGGCATCCTGTTGCAGGATCTCGAGTCCTGCCCGAAACGTCGCGGCGTGAGGGCGCATCACTACCAGCTTATCACTTGACCATGCCGTGATGGTGTGTCGTCAAGACGGTGAGGTGAGCGAGCAGGGCGGCACAAGAACAAAGACTAATGCCGTAAGCGTTGGATTTGACGAGTCTTGAGACAACGGCGCTGGGTTGACGCGAGCGAAGGCTCTTGAGACGGGGGGCTGGTGTCGTGGTCCTGATGGGGAGACGTGAGGTCCATGCCAAGACGTCGTCGACCATCCAGGAGAGCAGCCCTTCGCTTTGCGGCCACGGCCATTCGCCTCACAAGTCTCGCAAGCTACACAAAGGTACCCAGTCAAATCGGGAATCTCTCCGACCCGACGCAGGTTTTCCTTTTGGGACTTGTGCTGGCTGCAAAGTTCAGCGAAGAAGCCGTCGGCACGTCTGGCGTCGGCGGTGCAAAGCACACCTGACTCTGGATAATTTACACCACTCACCACCATCGACGACCGCCAAGCCGCGGACGAGCCTAGACGGGCTGGGGGGGGACGGTGAATGCATTCCTCCGACGCTCGGCGGTGTCGGTCGTATCGACGTATCGATTGCTACGCCCGTACAGTCACGGCTGACAAGGCGTGGTGTCACGCTCGAAGCGGCCGCGATGGTGCTGATAGTGAGATGCTCCCCCGCAGCAGCACGACGATGCCGCGCAGCAGCTTGTTCCACGGCCCAGGGAACCGCAGGCGCACCTCTGTTGGCTGGGAGTTTCACGTCGGCTTCTGTGTTTCAAAGGGAGGCAGATTTCCGATCGAGGGGTCTCACGGAAAGCACCTCGACGCAGGGTTGTTCCCTTCTCCGCACGTGGGCCCATCCACAGTAGCGGTAGTGCGTTTGGGGCCGCTGTCACTGCATCTCCTCATGCTTTGTCGAATCTGTCGAATCTGTCGAAGCGGTCGAAGCGGTCGAAGCGGTCGAAGCTGTCGACCGTCACCCCCACATGTCGCTGCGAGCGGTGCCTTTGCTCACTGCTCCATCAGCTCATCTCGCTGCAGACGGGAGCGGGTGCTCCTACATTCGGCCCGTTCTCCAGTCTCCCCCGGTGCAGCAAACGGTGAGCAGCGGCCAGTCTGAGCGTCCGTGAACGACGGCAAGTGCGCCTAGGACGGCGCCGCAGAGCTGCGTGTTCAATCCTCCATCTGCACCTGCGATCCTGGAGGAACGGCTTGGGGAAGTGGGATCGTGTGGTTCAGGGAGTACCGCACCGCACAGCCAGCCTGGCCATGACGTACAGCAGCTGCAGTCTAGTCACTTAAACTACATACTGTCCCAGTGAACCCCCCGCACAAGTCTGTTCACGTCTGCCCCAGCCGGCACGTAGACTGCTGTGCCGTAG
The DNA here is from genome assembly GCA_010015725.1 of Amniculicola lignicola CBS 123094. Taxonomy (NCBI): domain Eukaryota; kingdom Fungi; phylum Ascomycota; class Dothideomycetes; order Pleosporales; family Amniculicolaceae; genus Amniculicola; species Amniculicola lignicola. Next base: position 109,477 of record ML977578.1, read on the forward strand.
GATACGGCTCTGGAGGCAAGGTCGCCGTCTGCGTGCATGGTTGAACCCAACCATTGCCCCCCCCCCCCGGTGGAGTCGCAAGACGTCAGTCTAGCTGCGCTATGCAAATTGGACCCGCAACCGTTTCGTCGCCGAGCACTGCTGGACAGTGGGCGGCCACTGCATACGCAGCAGAAGACGTCCCTCGCACCAAAAGGGTTGAACAGCAATGCACCTGTGGCGGCTTCCCCTGACGAGCAGTCAATTCGAGCAAGGTTTCAATGCTCCCAGCAGCCCTGGGCCATCAGCAATATACAGCACCCCGCGGATTGGACCGTCGACGATAGCATGTCGAGCTCCCGCCCGCCAATGTCTCTATGGCATGCCGGCGGCCTCAATAATGCAGCCCGGTGGCGGTTCTTTTGTCCTCATCACGGCATCACCCAGATAAAGTCGACAGGCCTGCCCACGGCTTACCATTGTGCTGGGACGCCAGGGGTACGGCCATGGCCTACCAGCGACGGCGAGGCGCTCTCTGCGTGAACATTCACAGCCCATTCGCAAGTGCTCCCGGCAACGGTGCTGTCACCTGTGTGCAGCGGCGTCTGGCGTTGTGCTGGCGGAGGGCTGTGGGTAGGCCGCGCTAGCCGCCTTGGACGCTACAATATCGCCCTGTTCCCATGGAGCCATGGACCGCGCAGAACAGATGAGGCTCGAATGTCCATCGCCGCCTGCGACGGGCCAGAGGACTGCCAGTCTACTGCTGTATGTAGCTCATGCATCGGGCCTTGGGCCTGTTCGGGGTGCGCACGCAAATAGTCGCCCTGCTGCTATACGCTCTCTGCCCTATATCAACGCTTCGCTGCAGCGCTGCAGACGCCTTCGCGCGATATTGAGTAAGGAGACTGGCTGTGGCGCTTCTTCATACGAAACTCGACGGCTGCCCAGCCCAATTGCCGCAGTCGCAGCGCGGCAAGCCCATCGTGACGGCCAGCACCGCGGCCGCCATTCGCTGCAGAGGGCTGTTGACCAGCAGCCCCCCACCTCCCTCACTTGCGGACGGAACCGCTGGCTGGCCACTCACCGTCGTGCTGCTGTCATCTTTCTTTCACCAGACTTGGCTTCTGCACTTCTGCACTTCTGCCCTTCTGCACCGGCGATCCTGTCTTTAGGCAGGATGCGCGCTGCGGGCATCGACTGGTGAACGCCAGCGCTGCAGGTTGACCGCAGCGTCGACAGTTGACAGGTTGCGATCATCGGCCGGGATGGCGACGGCCAGCTGTGAAAACCCTGGCCGTTGCCCTCGCCGGCGCCGGACGCCGCCAGAAGAGGCGCGAGGCGTGCCTGGCCGTCCCCAGACGTCGAGCTGTCATGGTGGAGCCCGCGCACGGCGCTGGACTGAGGGCCGTGCTGGGCGGAAAGCGGAACAGTCCGGGGTCAAATCAAGACCAGCGCGCCATGTGCACGGCCGGCCAGAGGGTTGAGAGGGTCGAGGCTGGAGATGGTGCAGGGCACGCCGCCGTGCAGCCCACTTGGGCCCCTCCCCCCTGGTCGCGGTATGCACAGGAGATGCCATCTCCCCGCGCAAGTCTGATGAGCACTCTAGTCGCGGGCTCCGGGCGCAAGAGATACATGGCTGTTGTCACAGGCACAAGTATGTAGCTGCCCAGGCACTGTTGCGGTCTGTTGTGCTCCTCGCAGCATCAACAGCTCCCTCAGGCCGTTTCAGACTGCCACTTTCCCCCCCCCCCCATCGCCAGCGCCTGCATTGTGCGCCGCAAGACCGCCTTGCTCTCCCAGTGCGTCGAGACCTCATCGTGCTGTTTAAAAGCCGACAGACAGGGCCTGGGGTGTGTGCTAGCAAGGGCCCCAGCGCAAGCCTCTTTTCCTCCCTCGTCGTCCTCAAGTACGTTGCTTCGTCCCGGCTTGATTCAAATGCCCAGTCGCGGTGCTCTTTAAACGCGCCTTTTCTTACCTTCCGAGTCACTGTCCCTGCCACTGACCGACGCAGAAGACCTGCGATCGTCCTTGGATCCCTGAGCGACCCCTGCCACCTTTAGGCCACGGATGACGTTGATCATCCATCTATGAGCCTCTTGCTGCCCGCAAACATCCCTTCGTACTCACAGTGCATCTCTGTTTTCTTCGTGCCGAAGAAATGTCTGGCTACTACCCCCCGAATCAACACCTCCCGCCTCAGTACTACAATGTCGATCCCAATGCGGTGCCCAATGCAATCCGGAATCCATCCATGAATGGTCCGCCCATGATGGTATCAGATGGCTCCATTCCACCCCACTGTCTTCCAGACAGTCCAGTGTACCATGGTCTCCCCGGATCGTTTGTGCAGTATCCAGAAGTGCAGATGCAACAGGCCTATCTGGACCACTATGAGGAGATGCCCGGGAACATGGGAGCCGCTCCAGGCGGCAACCAGCGTGTCCGCCGGCGCTCAGCTCCCGGCGACCAAGTGAAACACCGGCGGACTCGAAGTGGATGCTATACGTGTAGAAACAGAAGGGTGAAGGTGAGCTCACCCATGCCCCACCTGGTTGATGCCAAGCTGATATCAGGCCACAGTGCGACGAAACTCATCCGATATGTGAAAGTAAGTGCTTTGACTGCCGAGTATGCCTCAGCAGTGTCTAATTTTCTCCAAGGATGTCGTAAAGGACAACGAGAATGTGTCTATCCAGAGTCTCAGTCGAAGACAGGTCGCGCTACAGGCAAGTCTGGGCAGAAGTCGAGCGGGGACGAATCTGCCGCTGAAGATGAGCTGGATGACGCCAAGGAACCTTTGCCATCCATTCTTGACGATGAGGAGGGGAGTATGGAGACCGAACCCAGTACTTTGACGAAGAAAGAGTCGTTTCGTGAATCGTCAAATACCCCGGCGTTGACCCTGGATCACAGCCCATCGCCGTCCACTGAGGCTTCCTCCATCGCTCAGACAGTCTCGCGACCTCCAATTTCCCGCAGATCGAGCAATCAAGCGACCAAAGGAACCACAGCCGTTGGTAAATCTGCCGCAGGTCTGCCTGAAGACATCAGATTCTATCTCAACTATTTCCGTACCCGGATGGGAGCCCACCACTACCACCTGAAGTGCGACAGCACCAGCTTCCTCAGGACGGATTTCTTCGATCTGGTAATGAAGCATGAGCCATTACGGTATGCTGTGGTAGGGTATGCTGCTTACTTTCATACCCTTTCGAAGCCGAACGGCCGCATTTCCAACTTCCTCAACTACTACAACGAATCAGTATCTCGATTACGGCAGTCCATCATGAAGAGCAAAAGGCACAGCCTTGCCACGCTTGTGACCATACTACAGCTCGCTAGTATTGAGGTAAGATACGACCTGGTATTGCTTCGCGCCTTGGATGTTAATTATGTTTCAGGAGGTACTTGGGGACTGGGTCAATCTGATGGGTCACCAAAAGGCTGCATATGAGATACTCACCAAACTGTACACCCCAGAGACGATCATGAAGACTGCGCTACTGCGCAAGGTCTTGGTATGGTACATACGTTTCGACATGTTTGTCGGTTTCCAATCTGGGACAGAATCGGTCTTGAGTCGCGAGTGGTACGTCGCAACGCACGATTATTACAAGACACAAGCACAGGAGAATCCCAACGACCTCGGGCTCAAATATGAAGAGAGATTCTCCTATTCGCGCATGATTGCAAAGGAGTCTGGAGACCTGTTTGCAAGGAAAGCAAGGGGACAGATGAGCGATGAAGACTTCAGCATACAACTCCCTATTATATCGGAAAAGATAAATAACCTGGACAAAACGATCGACCCTGTACTACTCGACCCGAGTGGCTACGTGACCGACTTCCATGGCGAACCGGGTCCCGAGAACATCGTCAATCCTTACGAACCAAATGTTATATTCCAAGGGGAACTATGGCCATCAAATTATCTGATGCTCGACATGTGGGGTATCATGTTTATGTACCACATTCAGATTTCAATGGCGCTCAAAAGACCGATGGCCCCTGAGATGACCGAGACCGCGTACCGAGCATCGCAAATTTTCGAAGCCATCTGCTCGTGGCCCAATTCGCCTCCTGGATCAATCATAGAGGCCCAAGCAAGCTTCGCCATTGCATCAATATTTCTCCCGAAAGACACGAGAACAACGGAGTGGTGTCGGCGCGCTTTCGTGCGGATTGAGTCTGCAGGGTATGCTTTTTCTTTTCTTACTTTAGCCTTAACTATGAGAAGATGGTGCCTTCCAGCGAGTTTGAATCTGACTAATTGAACTAGGTATGTCTACTCCGACGTTCTCCGCAACCGCTTCCTCGAAAGTTGGAATCTCGAACCCGCCGACTGGTGGCTCCCCAACGACGAAGGCTGCCCTCCCATCATCCGGTCCATGAAAAACTTCATCTTCGAACGCACCATAGCGCCCAGAGACCAAACCTCTGAGGATCTCCGCGAAATGCGCGGTATCTTCACCACACTTTCCATTTCCGATTCGCCAACCTCGTCGGAGAATACAGGCAGCACGCCGCAAGAAGTGCACGCAGTCCTAAGTGGCGTATCCTCGAATCTAGATGAGACAATTATTTACACAGGAGGGTCCCCAGATTATGAATGGGGGTACGAGCAAGACAAGTACGTTCCAGGTGCAGAGACATACGGGCAAGGACAGTACCCAGGGCATTGAGAGATGGGATTGGATTGTGGTGTGCATGGGAAAGTGAACTTGTGCTCGGATGGCGGCAGCGCAGCGGTTGTGGAGACGCACTCTGAAACAAGAAACTGTTCAGCCCTGTGGTACAAGGGCGTTGTTGAAGAGTTGGCTACGCAGGTCACACAAGGAGGGATAGACCTGAGTCGGGAAGTTTGCAGGATGTGGGGTTGGTGCTACGGCCTGAGGGGATTTGGGCTCTGCGTTACGCTACAGTACGGTTTGCACGGTGTGTGAACACAACATACTGTAAATGAGCACTTCCGGTAGTGTCAAGCGAATTTCACCAAGCACCCCCACCTCATGGAACAACGACGGCCGCCTACTATTCGATTGAAAATTTTAGAGTCCTGCAATGGCTGCAGGTGCCGTTTCGACGTACAGTACGTTTCTGGGTGCAGTCATGTCTGTAACGGAATCTTCCTCCGATCCTCACATTTCCTTTCTTTACAGAACACAGATTACACATAACGGCAAGGGAGACTGGACAACGCATTGGGGGACGGGATTGTTGGGTGTTTGTTGAGAAGAATGGTCGCAGATACACGGACACAGAAGGCGGAGTCGTCGATGGAAGATACCCCGAAGAGAGCATGGCACAGCAAGGCGCATAGCATGGCAGGGCAGGGCATGGCATGGCATGGCATCGATGATACCTTTCTCTTCCCACACTTGTTTGATTTTGTTGTTTTTTGAGCTAGATGGATGGATGGCTGAATGATATACGTTTTGTTCCCTCATATGAGGTGTAATTCGAGGAGACTAGTCACCACTTATGGGCTTCCAGCTTTTACATTGATGTAGATATGGTGACTGCAACTGATTTTCTCCTAGGACAGCATTTCCACCGGCTCCTATACACACCCCTTCCTAGATCCTCACATCACCCCATCCCATACCAAGCACCCCCCATACCTATCTCCTCCCCCATCCATCCAAATTTCCAAACCACACACATGACCCATGATCCATCCGGCCCCCAAACCCCCCAACCCTAATCCAACCTAACCCCCAAATTCCCCACACTTGCCCCAACCACCATGTGCCCCAAGCGTCCCCTCCTCAACCCTAGAACCTTCGAACCTTGAACCTTAAAACCTTGAAAGCTTCCAAGCTTCCCCTCGCCTTCCAGATCCCTTTAGGAACCTTTTCCAGAAGACTCTCGACGATTCATCCACGCCCACGACTCATAACCCCCGCTGCAGGATTCGGGACCTGGGGGGTTCTGGAAGAAAGAGTTTAGCAGGGGGGATGGGGGTAGAAACGTGCATAGGACTCGGGAGTAGGTAGTTAATTACAAAGTTTGTTGGATAGACGCGCCGGAGGCGAACCATGGTACATCATGGTATACCATGCCGTAGTGTGCTGTAGTGTGCTGTATTGTCGTGCATCTGTATACACAATACTCGGTACGTGAGCTGCAAGTCTTCACGATTCAAGACCTGTTTAAACTTCACTATATATACCTTTTTCGTAAGGTAATGCCTGCGACTCCCGCGCATATCCAACCTGCGATATTTGGTTGTTCCTGCATGCCATGTCCATCCCAACTCCCATACCCTACTCATTAGCTAAACCGTGCCCCAGGCCCACATCCCCTCCCCCAAACCAGGACAATGCTCCATCCAAATATCCCCATGTCCCCTCTATATGCCTAAACGGTAAGTGACACATTCCCCATCCGGCATCTCGACGCTAGTCCGCCATTCAGTCGCTCTGGACCATACGAACGAGCGAGGGGCTCCCATGCACCACAGACATGTACGCTCCACGGACGCGTCCCTCGTATTCGCTTCCCCCCATCCCCCCATAATTCTACGATTCGAGGAACCATCTTGCTAGCCCGCGGCGCACCCGCGCCGCGTCTTGACACTTGCCATTGACGTTTTGCGATTCGGTGCGAGCCAGGACAGCCGCTATTAGGTACCTACGGTTTACCTAGGGGCTCGGTAATCGAGCTGAGGTACCCCAGCGGACTGCGACGGATGGACACGCCGCAGGCCTGTTTATCGAATGTCATGGCTACGTATGAGGGGTGTGATGCGAGTTCACGTGCTCGGGGAGGCGGTCGGGGGTCGGATGATCGAGGTTGGGGTTGGGTCGGGACTCAGGAGGCCAGGTCGGTATCGGTGTGTACCGGGGCCTGTCACTGTGCAGTGCTGTGCATTTCAGGGTCTTGGCTTGCAATCGGCGAAGGGAGAGGGGGGTTTAGATTGGGGACGGTTGGTCACGATGGGCAATTATCGGAGGGTTATGAGCGCGATGCTTGGCGGATGGGCGGTGGTTGTGCATTGTGGAGTGCATGGATACGGTTGCGGCTGGAAGACATACGACGCATACGCATCCTTTACCTTGAGGTTACGGATAAGGATAAGAAGAAAGTCGAGTCGTTGCTTTTGGTATCGATATGGAGTACAGAGCTATTTCTGATCTGACTGACCGGTGACTCCCAGGCTGCCGTCAACATACGCTTAGCGGCCGGGGTAGGTAGCTGATGCTATGTACTAGTGGTACCTGCTACCTGGACAGTGGCCGGGACTTGCGGCAGAGTTGCCAGCTGAACTGATACATGGATGACTTGGGCGACCTGGGTGAGCGATTGATAAGATTGTAATCGTAGCTCTGCTGGGGTGGTGGTGGTGCGAGGGACGCCTAAAGTAATGGGCCCATTGAGGTCTAGATCCGAGCGAAAATGGTCCGTTAGGGGAGAATGTTGACTTTTTGCTTGTTTACCTAGGAATGTCTCCTTTGGGTGATAACTACTCAAGTTACAAGCACACCGCTTATGCTCGTCCAAAGGAAAAAGAAATCGGAGTTATATACCCTTCGAAAGGCATCTGGACATCTCATATCAGGGGATAATAAAGGAATCTATCCATCCAAGCACACCGCATATGCTTGGGCGAAGAAAAAGAACATTGGGCTTATTTGCGCTGGAGAAAACATCCAAACGTCGAAGCTACCCAGGCAGCAGAGGATCGCAACGTAGTACCGCCTCTACTGCACCTCTCCATACTTCTCCAAAAATATTTTTCTACTACTACAAAGTCCAAACCCACCATTAGCACGCTCTTCGTCAACCAGCATCCTTTCTCGCAGTCAAAACCTGAACATAACCAAATCCGTCCCCTCTTTCCGAGAAAATTAAGGATGTCGAGCACATTGGGAAACTTATTCGAGATTGTCATTCAACTCGATCCCATGCAAATGAGCGTTAAACTTCATATGTCTGCTTAGCCTGTGGGGATTGCACAAATCTGTGGGCAGAATTCAAAAGCCGTCAAGAGGACTATGCGTTCTAGCCATGGGGAAAAGAATGCTTGATGGATATGGAGTAACACACTGAGTCTCCTACTGTCTATATCCAGTTCCCATCTTCAATCATCCGACCAGAAACTTCCGGTCCACAAAACCTGCAACGCGCACATCATCATTTCTTTCAACCACCCAAGTCTCAGTCCCACACCCCCAAATCGCAAACCATGCCTCATTCGCAATGTGAACAGAAGGATCAAAACCAACAACCCCTTGGTCCCAAACCCCTACCCATCCCTCACAAAAACCCCACTCTCATCCTCAAACCTCCCCGCCTGCCTCCTCGCCAGCTTCTCTACCTCCCCCTTCTCATCGCCCTCCTCCGGAATGAACCTCCTCATAACCTCCTCCACATACCCCTGGGGCACCCCCAACCTAACTGCATCCTCAATCCCGCGATTCATCCTGTACACATATTCTTTCTTCGGTCTTGCCTCATCGACCCTCTCTCTATCAATATACACCAACATCTCCACCTTCTCTTTCGTCGGAGGTTTAGTAATGTCGACCCATCCAGGCTTCCTGGGCGACTTAGGGTCAGCCCAGAAGTCGCAGGCCAGGTATTCCTTCGTGTATGCGACAGGCACGCCTTCATTTTTGTCGAGCTCCTCTTCATCTTTGGCTCGGAGCGTGTAAACGAGGCCAAACACGACGTTTTTGTACTTGTTCTCCTCGCCTGATACCTCCTCCTCCTCCGGAGAAGACACCTCGACAACATTCGCATACCCCCTCCCATTGATAATCCACCTGTACCCTTCCAACCGCGCAACGCCGAGATACGTCGCGGTTTTGCAGCGCAGATCTAGCATTTGGTGCAGCCAGAGATTGCTGCCGTAGCCAAAGTATACTGTTTCCTTTCTCTTTCCGTTTCCTGGTTTCGTTTCTCTTTCGGCATCTTGAGACATTTCCGAACGCGAATTACCGATGTCTTCCACGTGCTTTGTATATGAGAACTCAGTGGCCTGATGCTGAGGCTTGTTTGGTATATCAAGAGACTTCTTGTTCTGGTTAGACATGGGATGGGGAGTTGGGGGGGTAAGTAAAAATAACTTGAGATTGGATGGGAAAGGTAAAAATGTTGTTGAGATGGAGAGTGGGGTCAAGTGAGGGAGATGAAGAAGAACAAGAAGGGGAACATGTAATTAATCCAGGGGGGTAGAATAGTTGTTTTGTGGCGTTAAGTTAGAGTATGGAGGGAAAGAGGTAACCATGCAGATGCACGTGGGATGAAAGGCAGGCACGGGGAAAAATGAAGGAGCGACCGTGAGTAATAGCGTATCACCTGAAGGTTCCTCTCACCTGCACCCGTTCTCTCAACCACTTACCTAGGTATAGCTGAACAACAGACTTTACAGTGTCAAAGACAACTATGGTCCTGCAACCCAGTTTAAACTCTCAACAATTAAAGCAATTGAGCCACCTGTGGTCTATCACAACGAGTGAGGACTCTCGGCTCTAGCGCGGGACGTAACACATCATCACGTGGGCCGGTCCAATCAAAGTCCAGAGAATATATACTCGTCAACGAGATAGAATAACCCTGACAGGAACTCCTAACTAGAGACACGAAATAAAGGAAATAGGCCTTCCAAAGGCATCGGCAGAGTGAGGAAGCCACCGATACCCAACCCAGACTTCCCATCCACCCCGCTCGCAACGAACGCTGCACGGCTATCGACTTCCAACCTTGCCAACCAAACCAAACCAACACACGGCCCGTAGTTCTAAGATGATCAGACCTAAGCTCCCTCGCGAGCCTTACGATAGCTGGCCTAATTCACGATCAGATCAGCCTGGGTGAGCATAGGAGCGCTAAATGTTCAAGCATCAGATTGAGTATATGACAGGACAGAGCAAATGCGCAGATCAGAAATCAGACGACTGGTGGCGACGCACCTCCTGTTCAACCTGCAGCTGGTCCACGACTGGGGCCAGCTCAGACAGAATTTCGTAGGCCTTCTTATGGTACTCGAGTTGGGCGGCGATCAGATCCGCGAGGTTTCGGAGGGGCTCGGGGGTATCGAGAACCTGGTGGGAGGATTAGTTAGCTACCATGGACGACAGTATGGGCTTCTATCCGTAACTTACGTTCTTCATGACACCAACAGCCTCCTCGGTTTGTCCCACAAACTCATCCTCGGCCTGCTCAATCTTCGCGCGGGCCTCCTCGCTCAGATCATCCTCCGCGCCATCCTTGCGACCGACTTGTCCGGGGAGAGAGAATGCGGGGCCTTTTGCGCTCGCCTTGGTGGCATCCAGGTTCAACCGGGAGTTCTCCACCGCCTTGCGGGCACGAGTCGCAAACTGGATGTTGGTGTTCAGAGTGGTGCTCCAGCCAGCCAGGAACCTGCTTTGGATCTGCGCATCCTGCGCCAACCGAGCCTCTCCGACCTTCTCGCTAGCAATAGCAAATTTCTCCAGAGCAGTGGCCAAAGGATCCTCTGCAGCGCCAGCATGGACTTCGGTAAGTGTGTGTGAGGCGTTCAGCGAGGCGCGGGCCACGGCATGGCTGAAGGTCTTGGGCTGCGGCTTTGCGGAAGGGGGAGCGGTGAGGGCCGCCTGCGCCTCGGCGGGGGAGGTCGCAGAGGAGAGGAGATGGACCTTTTCGGAGACGGTCTTGCCGAGATCATTGAAGGACTCGCGGATGTTCGTAGGGTAGTCGTATGCTTCGTTCGAGTACTGAGCGCTGGATGCGAGCAGTGTTAGACTTGTGTATTGCGCGTCCGAGAGGGCAATAGTGGTGATGGCTTACGTGACCTGGAGCAAGTTGTTGTGCACCTTCTTCAGCGCATCGACGCGCTTCTCGAGCTCAATGTAGTCGGGAGGGAGCTGGGTCTGTGGAGGGTGTCAGCGGCGGTGTGGACAAAAGATGTGCAAGCCTGTGGCGATGGTGCGGGCAGGCCGGCGGGTGAGTTCCTACCTTGTCCTCAGCTTGGCCAAGCTGTTCCTTGACGTACTGCTGAGTCCTGGCCGCGAAGGGCGTGAAGGAGGTTCTGGGCGCGGTCTGTCAGCATGTCTGAAGCTGCGAGAAGCCTGGGAGAAGCTTGTTAGGGACGGATGTGGGGAGGGCCTACGAGAAATTCTTTCCGAAAGCCGAGATCTTGTCCATGGTGGGCGGGAGATACAGATGAGGGCTGGTCTGTTCGGGGGCGGGTGATTACAACGATGCTGCAGTTGCTCTCGTCGTGCAGCGTCGTGAAGCTTTCATGTGGTCTTGAGGCATGGTCGGCGGAGCGCGCACGGTTAGAGCTGCGCCACGGCTAGCCTTACTAAATCTTATCAGCCGGCGCACGGCCTCGCCTGACGCACACCCACACCGGAATTTACCGAATTTTGATATTATTGTAACTCCACCAATATGGACCGTATCGAGGAAGCGCTTACACATTTAGAATCCCTAGAGCTAGGAGAATTATTTAGTTACACTGAAGTAGCTAAAGAATATAGTGTTGAGAGAAGCAGGCTGTCAAAGCGCTGGTAAGGTATCTAGGGCTCTTGTGCTGCATAGTACGAAAATCAACGACTACTTAATAAACAGCAAGAGAAGGAGCTTGTAAAGTATATTAATCACCTCTACAGCCGTAGCCTACTACCTATAAAGCAATAGCTATACAACTTCGCCTTAGAAATCTATAGTAGAGAAGTAGGCAAAGCCTAGCTAGATTACTTCCTTAAGCGTTATAAAATCTCTCTAGTTTCTTACTAGACCTTTAGCCTAGATTATAATAGGAAGAGTGCTGATTTAGCCTTCAAATATAAGCTCTATTTTAAGCTTCTTTAGTAGAAGATTTAAGAGTATAGGGTATAACTACAGCATACCTATAATATAGATAAGAAGGGCTACCTTATTAGTGTACTCTTAAGAATAAAGTAAATCTTCTTAAGATAGAAGTATAAGGAAGGTACCCTTAAGTAGGCTATTTAGGATAGTAACTATAAGTAGATAACCTATATTACTTATATCTATACTAATAGATCTACCCTACCTCTAAGCCTTATCTATTAAGCTACTACTAGTAATATTTAAGATAGCTAGCTATAAGACTTTAACCTAGTAATATATACTACCTTCTTTGCCTTATCTCTAATAGGCTGGATAAACAATAACCTAGGCCTACACTAGCTAGAATAGGTATTTAACTCAAGAATAAAGAAGTTAGCCTAGAGGGCCTATAGGCTCTTAATCCTAGATAGCTATAGATCTTATATCTCTATAAAGTTTAT